>JANHFM010009560.1:48241-69074 GCA_032468115.1 Grayia smithii
TTTTGTATAGTTTTAAATTATTTGTATGGTTTTATTGGGGTATTTTGTATTGCATTTATTTTAATTGGTTTTTTATAGTATTGTTATTGTTGTTTTTATTGTGAGCCGCCCCGAGTCCTTCAGGAGAGGGGGTGGCATATAAATGCAATAAACATAAACATAAACATATTTTCTTATGTAGGCTACAGTGGTAGATTTTTAAAGAAAAGTAGCCCAGCTTTAGACCTGGCATAATTTATTTGAAACTTTGGATCATAGAACCAAAATTCTTTTGCTTAGGCAGTTCAGGTCCCATTTTTCTCATATCAGTTTCTGGTGACATCAATTCAAATAATTTCACCTGGTGATCATCCCTCCAATTTGAGAGGGTGGAAACTAAGTTTGGGCAAAGTGTCTGACTCTGCCTGTGACCATCAGCATGAAGTTGTCACTAGATTAACAGGTAATATTGTCTAAAATGTTTCAAATTTATAGATTTTTTTTTGCCACAGAAAAAGCAGATGTCTGGGGTTTTGAAATGTGGCTTCATATCAGATAGGATTTGGAGAATGACAATCCTGTCAAATCTTACCAAATGAGCCCGTACCATTGGAAAAAGGTGGTTTATGGCAAATCAAGACAAAATATTAAAGCTCAGAGACATCACATTGACTAGGACATTTATTGACTTGTCACAATTGTAATACATGACTATGAAAGCTGGAGGATCCAAAAAGGCTAAATGAGGAATAATAGATGCCTTTTAAGTGTGAGACTGAAAAAAAAATTGAAAATGTTTGGATCAAAAGAAAAATCACTCAATATTAAATGGAAAAGAAAAGCAGGCAACTGATAAAAAGCATTAATAATGAAGCTAAATATTTCAGATATGTAATGTGAGGGCAAGAGTTATTTGGTAAAAACTGATGCATAGAAAAATCAAGTAACTGAATAAGAGGCCAACATGAGACAAGTAATTAGATCTTGTGTTTCTAATGTCCAGTTTTAAAAAATTAACTGACGGAAGCATGAGTTTACAGAAACTGAAAGCAATTACAAATTGTTCTGGAAAAATAAAGTATCAAATCACAAAGATTTGGAAGCAGCTACATAACAGAATATGAACAATTAAATCTATTATTATTATATACTCTGGAGCAATGAAGAAAAAGTCTTGATCTTTAATGTGACATAGCCATAAAAAGATTGATAATACTAAATACCCCCATTTTCTCTTTCTCTTCATAGTTTAGTTTCTATTTTTCTGATCACCCTCATTGACTTTCTCTAGACCTATTCCATTTATTTGAAACCATCTTTAAAAGGTTGGTTTCTTGATCTGAATATAATATTTAAAATAGGTCCTAAGCAGAATACAAAGAACTTCTAATACTGTGATTGGGAATTGTACTGCTGATGCATGTAAAATTGCATTTGTTTTTACAGACTCATCACGTAGTCAGCTCTTATCAAGTTTATAATCAACTTCTAGTTTCTAGATCTTTTTCACAAGTATTGTTGCCAAGTCATGTATCTGTTTGATTTCTCTTTCCTAAATAAAGACTTTGCATTTATGTCTTAAATTTCATTTTGTTACCTTTCAGTCTGCTTGTCTAGCAGACAAGATCATTTTGAATTTTATTCAGTTTTCTAGGGTATCAGTTACCCATCAAATTTTGCTAAGTACACCCATGACTTCCTTACAAACTATTAAGAATGATATTGAAAAGTACAAGGCTCAGAACCAAACCATGTGGTACCTCATTTAATGCCTTTATCTAATACAATGAAAGAGGATGCGGTGGCTAAGATGCTGAGCTTGTCAATTGAAAGGGGCAGTTCAGCAGTTCGAATCTCTCTAATGCCACGTAACAGGGTGAGCTCCTGTTACTTATCCCAGCTTCTGTCAACCTAGCAGTTCGAAATCACGTAAAAAATGCAAGTAGAAAAATAGGGAACACCTTTGGTGGGAAGGTAACAGTGTTCCATGCACCTTTGGCATTTAGTCATGCCAGCCACATGACCATGGATACATCTTCTGACAACGCTGGTTCTTCAGCTTTGAAATGGAGATGAGCACCACCACCACCACCCAAGTCGGGAATGACTAGCACATATGTGCGAGGGGAACCTTTACCTTTTACTAATACAATGAAACATCTTTGTTAAAAATTCTGGATACGATTTTTGAGTCAGCTATATTTCAGTTTAATTATCATTGCCATCTAAGCTACATGTTATTATGAACATCGTGGTATTTTGTCAATGAGGTTTCTGGCATTCCCATAGTCAGAAGCCTGTATAATACCTCAAAAGTCTTTTGTAAATAGAATTGCACCTTTCTTACTTGCAGAAGTTATCAGGGATCTGTACAAATTGATGGCTGACTGGCTTGTGTTGGGTGGACCTGAATCAGAGAAAATGATGCTTTCATTAGAGGGCTTTTAGTCTAACTGTCAGATAGTTCTAATGCCAATATTGAAACTGTTTGCCACTTCAGCCTCAAAGATTTGTTTCTGAATTTCCCACCTAAGGCGCTAAATGATTATATGTTTTGCTCTCCCAGAGGCTTTCTTCATGGAATCTATCTGGTCTGAGTTGATTGAGTGCTACACAAGGCTGTGTTGAAAAAAAGTGAAACTGATCCAGGTGTTGTTGTTTTTTACTAGCCCAGAAGACCTGGATTAACACTTGACAATAAATTCATTTTTGCCAGGGTTTTTGAATATCCCAATCCTTGCACTTGATTCCAGGGGGTTGACATCTTTATGAACAAGTTATTTCAACTATTTCAGATTCTTACATGAATTCTTCTTATTCATAAAAGATTTGGAAGGCTTTTTGTTCAGGGAATCAGAGAAAAAAATATAGCCTGCAAAAGTTCTGGCCTTTTATCTGTCAGGTCTGAATAAATATTCTTGAGCACACATATTACCTAATTAGTTCTCTGGTCTATTGCCAATTCTTTTGGTCAATAATTTATCATCATTATCTTTACACCCTCAGTAGAATCAAGATTTATCTTGTTTATGTTTATTTTGTGCAAGAATCTGAAAAAAGAGTGTAATAAGCAGAATATTGAATATGCAAGAACTACTTAATTAGAGCTGAAGAACCCCAGAGTTCAGAGCATCTCTGTGTTTCCTTTTTGCAAGGATCTCTTCTTTATAGCCAAGGGGTCTGAAGGAGTGCTTCACTTAGTGCATGAGCCTCAGGTGACTTCTTGTTCTAGTCGAGTCATGGCTCCTTCCATTAAGAGCACTTCTTTGGCATTCACTACTAATGAACCTTTGGAGAATATTTATACTGCACCTGTATAATCTCACTTCTCTGCATTATTACTGAGTGGATATGTACTCATTAACCAAAATGTCTTTGGTATACAGTCTTATCAATAGGTGGTGCCATTTTTCTAAAAGTTTTGGATTATACATTTTCTCCCTCAAGGCTATAACAGTGGTGCGTGGCAGCAAGAATCTCTTTTACCACTATGAAAAAATGATATGCTGGTACTTAACTGTAAAAGGTCATTTTCAATAGTTGCTGGAAGAAATTCAGCTCTCCCTCAAATGAGTTGGCTTGCAGACAGGGAATTGGATATCAATAGGAATTAGCTGTTACATGTTTTTCCCCTATTTTTGAAGTCTATAAATGAAGGGAGGGAGTGCCTTCCTCCCATAGATATATTGGGCAAAGCAATTCAGAAAACAGTACCCGTCATCCACTTTGGAAAATAAATGTTATGGTAAGGACTTATATACCAATTTAAACAGTGATACAGATTTTAAAATGAAACATTTTAAGTGGTATCTACCTTTTTTTTTTCTTCAGGATTTACTCCACTTATTTTGGCTGCTACTGCAGGTCATGTTGGTGTTGTAGAGATTTTGTTAGATAATGGTGCAGATATTGAAGCTCAATCTGAAAGGACCAAGGACACACCATTATCTCTAGCTTGCTCTGGAGGAAGACAAGAGGTAAAATATTAAAAAATTATTGTATGTTTTTCTTATAAAGGTGAAGTTACAGTTTAGATCCCCAAACACAAACATATTCTCCAGAAGCTGTTTTAGCAAAAACCAAGGGATATTTTTAGATATTGGAATTAGTAATGTTTATACGTGCTTGAGAAATTCCACAGAAGCAATAGGACATTTCCTTCGAAATATTTAGTTATTTACTTACTTACTCATCTTTTTACTTACTAATTTATTTATAAAATTTATTGACTGCCCATACCACAGGGTAACTCTGGGTAGCTTATGTTTTCTAATAATCATATTTTATTGCAGTATTTAAAATAATAACTTGCATGTACTTTTATTTCAGATGTGGTGCTAACTCATAATTTGTTCAAACAAGGTTCAAATCCTTTTCTATAATCCTGGTTTGTATCATAACCACAGTTCTTTAGTCCAAGCTTGCTAACTGAGTACTTTGATTATCTTCAAAAACAGTGTTCCTAACAGTCACTTTCTGAGTAAACCAGAGAAATAGTAGAGAAATCTAAGCTCAAAGATGTCAATATTGAATATAGTGCTGTATCCACACCATATTATTTATATTATAATTCCATTGAACTTTTAATCAATAATTTATTTTTCTTTACTTTGGTTGAACACTAACTGAAGACTATAATGAGACACATGCTGAACAAGACCAGTACTTATCTACTCTGGTATTCTATCCAATAGCTAACCAGAAAACTTTTAGGCTGGACCATAATGGCATTTACTTATCTCTATTCCTGAGAAACCTCTTTGAATAATGAAAGCATTATAAAACCATCATAATCAGAAGCCTTTTCCAATCTAGTCTTATTTTAGTATCTGCTTTCCGAAATCTGATCTAATAAACTGGACTCTGATAAGTTAGAGTCCCCTTTATTAAGTCTGATCTATTTACTCCAATTTTCAGCAGTAGCTTGAAATAGTGTGGCTACAATCCAGAGATGCCTTCCCCATACAAGGGATTCGGTAGATGCATGAACTTTCACCCTCCAGATATTTCAGCAATGATCACACATCTGCAATAAGGTTTATTTATGTGGTTTGTTTATTTTTCAGATTTGTACCCTCAGAGTCCTGGCAAAGCCAGGTAGCAGTGGTTAATAACATTGAACAATAAAACTACACTAAAATGAATAAACCTGTCAATAAATATCAATAAACTAATCGTATAATTTAAAAAGTAGCAAGGAAAATATTTATTCACATGTGATAGATGATAAACTTGCATGTTTATTTCTGATTGTTGCAGGAATGAAATGCCATTCAGGGAGGAAAATATATCCAAGTCCTACTTCATTATTAAATCTTTTCCTAGATTCTGGTCGTCCTCCCTCTCTCTCAATGAAACTTGAATAGACTGCCCCAATTTATATCTTGTTTGAAATGTCTGTCACACTGCTGCATTATTAAACTATAGAGAATAGTTGTGTATATACATTTGTTATAAGATTGATATGTTAAATTACATGAATTTCATGTTTAGAATTGGAGCAGTAATCACTTCTTAAAGTAACTTTCTATATAATGCTTCAGGTGGTGGAGCTTCTGTTAGCACGAGGTGCAAACAAAGAGCACAGAAATGTTTCCGATTATACACCTTTAAGTTTAGCTGCTTCTGGTGGGTATGTGAACATCATCAAAATACTATTGAATGCTGGTGCAGAGATCAATTCAAGGCAAGTTCTCTTTTTAACTTTTTACTTCATAGTTGTTTGATTAATCTCTAGGAAAATCATTTTTTCATTGTAGAAGCTGGCAGTGTGGTCAAGGAGAGCCACATTTAAAATGTGTTCTTTAAAGTTTTGGACTTTAGCTATGGAGATTCATTTGGAGTCTCCACTGTACTCCTGAAGCTCACAAACTGACTTTAGGCTACTCACTCTGTTCGGTCACAACCCCCAAGATATGTATATTTATAAAAAATGATTATAAAAAAGTTTTAAAAAAAAAACCTACTTTAAAATGTAATTGAAATAGATAAATGGGTAATTTAAAATTGGAGATATCTCTTCCAATATTAAAGATCTTCAGGTTAAACTGGATTTCTGGTAATTTCATGGAGATGTCTATATTATTTTTTTGGCAGTTATATGAAAATGCTTTGCCATTATCTTCCAGAATATTCTTTTAAATTCCAGGTTTGTCTACAGCCCTGGTATTTATTGTGGTCTCCCAATTTGAGTATTAACCAGATCTAACCCTTGTTAGCATTTCAAAATTGACTAAGGTTGGTCAAGTCCTGTCACGTAGTAAATCTTCCCAATAGTATATCTATATAATATAGGAGTACAGATAATCCCAGAGTTAATGAACGTTCCCTTAGCGAGTGTTTGAAGTCACTTGATAAATGCCCCCTAGTGTTTATGAAAAGTCCCAAAATTACAAATGTTGCAGCACCACGGTAGTTGTTCGCCTTTACGAATGATTGCAACATTCGCCCTGCCTATTCCCCCCTCCCCCCGTGCTGGGTCTCTAGGCGCTAGGCCTGTGCAAAGATCTGGAGAATCTTCCCTTTCTTACCATGTTTCAATATTTCAGGCCTTCCTGAACATGCTGTCCAGGGGGTGCATTCTCTTCAGCAAAGGCCTTTCCCCAAATGCCTTTCTGGCAAAAATGGAGCCCCAGATCGATGTATGCTCCATCTGGGGGCTCTGTTCTCTTTGGCAAAGGCCTCTCAAACCCTATGGGGTTCTTTGAAGCAGCGTCCCATAGGCGCATAAACACTTTTCAGCCCCAGGCCAAAAGCTTCTGGAGGCCATGATCTCTTGCGACTTCAGGCACCCATCCACTTTTGCAGAAAAGGGATGCCTGAAGTCTAATGAGATTAGAGCATCCAGAAGCTTCTAGTCTGCATGAAAAAGTGTTTCCATGCCAATGGGAAGCTTAAAGCAATGTGATTCCATTGCCCCAAACCTCCCTTCGGTGTGCAAACACTTTTCCGTCCCAACCTGGAAGTCTTTGGAGGAAACTCATTGAGGCTGCCTACCACTCCAGAAGCCTCGGTGAGTCAGAGGAGCCAAGCAGGGCACACTCGTCCTCCTCTCCCTCTGCTCTTGCCTCTCGCTGGGAGAAGGCAAAGAAACAGATCTTCACAAGGCAAGTGACCCGGCACAGCAGGACGAGGAGAATTAAGGGCACCTTGGGGGAGGGAGAATGAGGTAACTCAGTGGGTGGGGGAAGCCTTGGGTGATCTGTAGTAGGTGATCTGTTACATCACAGACCCCCCCTCCACATACACACACACACACATGGCCTTCCCCACCCTGAGATATTCTATGTGCATTTAACAAACCACACATTCGATTAGCAAGTGTTTGGGAGAAAGGAGGGAGGGATCAAATTCAAGTTAATGCAATTAATGGGTTACGAATGGAATGAACAGTCTCCATTGCATTTGTAACTCAAGGACTATCTGTAGCTACTTAGCTTCTGAACCCCTATTGAAAGCTTTGCATTGGAGGAGGTTCCATGCATATATCTTCATTACAGAAATACATCAATATTATAGAAATGTTGTCATATTTGCAATACTAAAATGTGACATATATTAATTTATTTTTAGAACTGGAAGCAAGCTGGGCATCTCTCCATTAATGTTGGCAGCCATGAATGGCCATACCACAGCTGTGAAGTTGCTCTTAGACATGGGTTCTGATATTAATGCACAGATAGAGACCAATAGAAATACTGCCTTGACACTAGCCTGTTTCCAAGGAAGAACAGAAGTGGTTAGTCTTCTCCTTGATAGAAAAGCTAATGTTGAGCATAGAGCTAAGGTAAGGAATAACTCTTAATTTTTTGTTTGTTTTATTAATTTATACACTTAGGTAGTCCTCGACTTATGACCATTTGAAGTTACAACAGCAGCCCAAAAAAGTGATTTACAAGAGTTCTCAAAACATCCCCATGGTCACAAGATCAAAATTCAGGTGTTTGGCAATCAGCATGCATTTACAATGATTGCAGCATTCTAGGATCACACGATTGTGACCTTTCCAGGGGACTTCTGACAAGCAAACTCAGTGGAGGAAACCAGATTCATTTAATGACCATGTGATTTGCTTAACAACCACAGTAATTTGGTTAACAACTGCAGCAAAACAAAGTTGTAAAATTGGCATAACTCATTTAACAATCACATTGCTTAGTGATAGGACTTCCCATATTGTCATAATTGGAGGACAACATGTATCTAAAGTATACAAAAAATGTTTTGCTTTTCTACTGATTTCAACTATCCCTAAATATATAGCAGAAACTGATTCCTTGTTAATAATTTCTGTACCATATGCATAGATTTTATGGCTGTGCAAAATATTATTCAAAATGCTAAATAACTTAAAAATTTAGCATTCCACTATCCCAAAGGACTGACTTTTGTCAATTTTAACAGTAGCATTTATAATATTCTTTTTATTTGGAGGCTGTCCTTCCTCTTCCTCCTCCTCTTCTTCTTTTCTCCTTCTCCTTCTCTTTCTCTCTCTCTCCCTTTCTCTCTATTTCTCTCTCACACATACACTCAATGTACTTACAAAACAACAGAAATAACTAATAATACTAAAAGTGTGCAACCAGTAGAAGGGGGTAATAAGAGGTATTACCATATGTTGTTACTGAGTATTTAGTAGAATGATAGCAAGAAGAAGAAAACTCTTTCTTTAGTTGTCTTATCCCCAAAGCGCCATCCTAGGGAAGGAGTTGAAACTGTGTCCAGGGTGTGAGGAATCTGCAGATGCCTTTTCAGCCTTTCTTCTGACCTACACAATGTATAAATCTTCTATGGAAGGAAGGCTGGTTATTTTTTCTGCAGTCTTAACTATCCTTTGGAGTCTTACCTGTCTTGTTTGGTTGCTGTACCAAACCAGATAGTTATAGAAATACAAATGACAGGCTTAGACTGTATCATCAGCTCCTAGGGCAGTTTGAACTTCCTGAGTTGATGCAGGAAGAACATTCTTTGTTGTGCCTTTTTAATGATGGTTCTAATGTAAAGCGTCCATTTCAAGTCCTAGATTTCAAAGTTTTATTATGTTCTTTAAAGATTATTCTGAAGGCTCCCTTTTGAAATGTATATAGTACAGCAGTAAATTTTCCTTTTCTGGTAGACAGATAGACTAATATTTATTTAATGTAGTAGTTTTTATAACATCATGAAAGCAATGCTGTTTTGTTTTGTTTTTTGGTGGCTGTTTTGTTGGTGCTAGCATTTAGTACTGCAGATTTTTATAAAAGATAGAACTGTGTGGTTTACTGAATAACAACAACAACAACAACAAAAGATTGATTCATAGCAATGTGCAAAGTGGTCTTTGCATGGAACAACTGGAATCATATGATCCGTTCTCAAATTGAAACACATGTTTCAGATCATTCATTTTATCCATGGACTGAAATGTGGATGTTTTGTTTCAGATTTATGTTAAAACCTAGTTTTCCTGGACAAAAGTGATTGGGGGACTTAGAAAAGGAAAGGAAAAAATATATTGCACGCTTGGTTATTTATTATCACAATAAGGAGCAGCTGCATAGACTAATGCACTGGTGATGGCAGCAGCTGAAGGGAGGGCAGGAAGAGAAGATGCAGAAGTTAAGGGAATTGTTGGCCCAGTATAGGTAGTCCTCAACTTACAACCATTCATTTAGTGATTGTTTGAAGTTACAACGGCACTAAGAAAAGTGACTTATGATTGGGTTTTGACCTTTTTCACACATAACGATCATTGCAGCATCCTCATTGTCACATGATCAAAATTCAGACGCTTGGCAACTGACTCATATTTATGATAGTTGCAGTGTTCTGGGGTCATGAGATCACCTTTTGTGACCTTCGGACAAGCAAAGTCAATGGGGAAACCAGATTCACTTAACAATTGTGTTCCTTAACAACAGATATTTTGGGCTCAATTGTGGTCCTAAATCAAGAACTGCCTGTAGAATATATTATTGTGTGGCATTGTAGTGACTGGGAAGGGGAAGGGGAAATGGTGCTAGGAAGGTCACAGAGGCCTCTGTTTCCCTATGGAGCTTCTGAGAGTTGACATGCATCAACCTTTCCTTAAACGCCCCATGAAATTGCTCTGAGATCCTCTGAATCTAAAGCTCTGAACAGCAAACAATATTCCAGACTTACATTTTGCTAAACCAAAGAAAAATTAACACACCTTCCAGAATCTGATGGTTTGCTCTGGATTCAAAACAATACATATTTTTCATTTCATGCATACTTATATTTACTTGCTGCTTCATAAAGCAAAGCATTCTGAATCATGGAGACTATTTCATTAGTATTTGAGCTTGTACCTTTGGATTTGTGTGAGGCCTTATGTGCTCCTTCCATAATTGATGTTTCTTTCTGCATACCATTTATCATAAATAAACAAAGCAGAGCCCTCTGTGGGAATGAGTGGCAAAGAGGAAGCAAATGACAAAAGCAACATTTTGCTGAAATCCTTCAGTTCCGCTGATACCCAGGAAAGGCTACAACCTGGTCTCAACATTTCCTGTTAGTTCCACATAAGTGATTGAATCCCAGACCATATGCCACTGTTGAGTGAACTATATTTAACAAGTAAAAGAAAAGAGTCCCTGCGGATTTTACTCCGCTAGTTGTTGCTGACTATAGGGGGCAGTGCTCATCTCTGTTTCAAGGCCATTGAGCCAGCGCTATCTGAAGACATTTCTGCGGTCATGTGGCCAGCATGACGTCATGGAGCACTGTTACCGTCTCACCGAAGTGGTACCTATTTATCTACTTGCATTTGTATGCTTTTGAACTGCTAATTTGGCAGGATCAGGGTGAGGACAGAGCTCATCCTGTCACATGGAGCTCAGGTCTCGATATTTAACAAGTAGAGGAGTGGATTTATGAGAGGGAAAATACCTCTCTCTTCATCTAGAAGAGAGGTGTAGTTTACTCTGTAGTTTACAGTTTTGTCCAAATTTTGTCAAGAAACAAAAAAAACCCATATCCTTCAAATGGATTGAATGCTCTCAGAGGAGAAAATTAGGGTATGTCTTCCCAATGTTGTCTTTTTTTTTCTGTCACCAATTATCCACAGCTATGCAGTCTCTTCAGTTTGAAGTGTCTTCCTGCACTCCCTGTAATAAATACCTGGGATTACATCATCCTTCACCTTGGTTCCCTCACCTGCTCCTTCTTGTCCTTTTCCTAGCTTACTTTAGCCATTATCTGTGGAGGATATTGAAGCTCTTCAAAGCCAAACTTTATCTCTGTTCCTGAGCCGATATGGTGCAAGATCTTCTCATACCCCATATAGAGTGGCAATTGGAGCATCTAGAGCCCTCCTGCCTTCTGAGTCTGAACCTGCCAGTAGAGCCAACATGGCTGGAAGGTAAAAGCTGCACTTCATTGGGGTTTTAATGCCTCACTTATGCTGCTCAGAGCCTCTTCTGTGGCCTTCATTAAGGTTTTCAGCAAACTGCTTGAGAGTGATAAATTGGACAAGGATACTAGAAATTTGTTGAAGAATTTTTTTCCATGGCCGAACTGACACCGGATTCTTTACAACCAATTAATGGATTGCTGATTGACACTGGATTCCTTAACAATCAAATTAATGGATTGCATATGATCATCAAAAGAAGGATGAAAGAAGGATATAGATATAATTCGGTACAGCAATCTTTGAAACAGACTTTTTCCCCCTTTTTTTCCTTTCCTTTCCTTTTTTCTTTTTTTGACAAAGCAGTAGAAGCAATGAAGGAAACAAAAATTCTCTCCAACTCTCCAGAATGAGAAGAAAAGAAATCTTCCAAACAGTCCAAGGCTTTTCATTCCACTTACTTTTTCAAGCAGTCTTTAAAGCTTCAGTTTTAGATAAGCAACAACTTAAAATTCCAAACTGATTTAGCACTCTAGTAAGAAACTTTAGTCCTGCGTGGTTATCATCAGAAATTTACAGGTAGCGTACAATATGAATGGCTTTTAAACTGCAGCACCAAAATATTTAGTGAGTTTTAGAAACAATCAACAAGAATTATACAGTAGAAGTCAAGCTGATAATGTTTTTTCCAGCTCTTACTCCCAAGGCTACATCCCTATCAGAAGATACTGTCATCATGCAGACAGATGATCAGGCTGATTACTTGGTGGTCATTGTAGCATCAAAAAAGGGAGAGTTCAGGACAACAGTGGATCAAACATGCCAATTTGCTTATAAACTATTTGTAAATTCCAGATAAAAAGATTGTCAGTCCTGACATGTCTCAACAAGGAGATGTTATTGAATATAATAACTTCAATAAACTTCACCACAATCTTTCTCCCGAATGGAAATGTCATAGTTTTTTTTTCCTGTTTCTACTATGCGAAAGAACGACGTACACACTGCCTTGAGCTTTTGAAGAAAGGTGATATAATGGATGAATACTAGTTTAGATTTTCCCCTTCAGGTTTATTTCCTCTTTCATCTGGTGATCAGATTATTATCATATTAGCTTTGTGTGCAGCCAGAGCTTTTCTGCAGTTCTTGCTAGACATTTGTCTCTTCTCCAGTGGGCAAGTTTTCATTTCAGTCATTTTTGTTTAGGGTCAGGTTACCAAGCACTATTAATAATTTAAAAGCAAATCATCTTGAATTAGATGCCTGCCATAAAGTCTTATGGGTCAAGAATTTATGTTTATTTTTTTCACCAGATTAAAAGCCATGAATATAAATCTTTTGGCTTTCTGGGAGATCATGCTACTCTCAACCTACTTTTAAATAGAAAATTCAATGAATCCATTTTTCCATTAGAAGAGATAGTATGGTAATAAGATGTATATCAACTGAAAAAGGATTTACAGATCTAAACTTTTCCAAGAAATTTCTTTCCTGTTTTCTTGGGTAATCTTGTGACTGCTGTTCAGTCAAAGCAGAACATCAAAAAAATATTCTCTGCATATACAGATTAATCCAAATCAATGAAGGCTTAGCAGAATGTTATCTAAACTATTTTTAAAACTCGGGACTTAAATTTGGAATTTCCATTCTGGCCATCTTCTTTTTTCCAGAGAATAGAAATTTTTCAAAAAACCTTTCTGGAAAAAAGATTTTAGAGAGAGAATGAAGCTAGCATAAACCATAATAGTTCTGTCTTTTCTTTCACTTACCAATAGTACAGAAAGGTAGAGAACAGCAGAAAATAATAATCATCATCCCTGATTTGAGATTTAGTTCCAGAACTTATTTCTTTACCAATATATGAATCTTTATAGCAAGTTTACATTTTAAAATGCTGAAGCTTACTGTTTGGAGATATTTGAACTATATGGTCAATTCTCAAAGGAGAGAAGATATCCCTAATATCCAGATAATCTATGAACATCATAACACTCCTGAAAAGATCCTTTATATGATATAGCAGTATAAAGATTTCCATTTGTGTCTACCATGGTGGATCTTTATAAGATGGTCTCTCTCTTGATTTTGAACTCTACCACAGATTTGTCTCAGCAATGATATTGTGTGTGATTTTGCTTCCATCTGCCCAGAGAGTTTTTTCAGACACCTAGAGGTTCATAAATTTTCTTGGTGATCAATCTAGCAGTAATTGATTGTGTTCTGTTTGGATGGTTAACTACATTCTTTGCAAAAGAGGTAGTCTTTTTGAATCTTTAAAATTACCTTCTTTGAAGATAGTCATCTTCAAGATAGTTTTACTTACTATATTGATTTAAGTACTTTAGGATTATATTCCTCAAAATTTTTATCCTTCAGAGATTATTAATTCATGGTTATACAAGTTATTGAAAAGCAGAACTTTTTTAGCCAAGGCTGGTATAGTAAAGTTATCTTCGACTAGGATCCTCTTTGATGAGTAATGTACTTTCAGTCATCTAAAAAAAGAATTGTGATTTAGCGATCAGATGACATCCAGACATAAATTTCTTTATGCTCTAGTGAAGAACAAGTTCTAAGATCACTAATAGGCTGAATGAGAGTTAATAAATAGGATGAGCAATCTATTCTGACTTGGGTTATGCTCCTCTGAAGAATAAGTCTTAGAAATCTTTGTTGATTCTCACACGACTTTTCTTAAAAGTCTTATTTCATATGCTAGTTGTAATTCATTCTTTGTATAGAACTAGGTATTTTGATCAAAATATTTTGCAGCTTTTAATACCTTTTATATGAGGATGCCTCTGAAAACTTGAGAAAAAGTAGATCTGGTTCAAATTATAGCAAGTGGCTCAATCAATGCACTGATATAATTTTTAAAGACACAAATGTCTGGGTTCAATTTTTTCCTATATATTTGTCTCCCTTTTCTCCCTCTTGAAATTATTAGAACCTTCATGAAGGTATATTTGCTGTCTGAAAAGAAAGTCTAATAAGATTCCTTTTCCAATTAAAGTAAATTTCTTTTGTTCCTTTATAACCCCAGATAATTCAAGTTTTTGGACTTTTTCCATGCATGTTCTTTCCTGGGCGTTAAGTTATCTTCTATTTAAAAAGACTACATAAGCAGTTTTAAGTATGTCTTTGGTTGAAAATCTCATTGAACTCAGTAGGACATCTGAACATAAAATCTGAATGTTTCATAACACATACTGTACATTCTAATGGTGTAAAATACCTGGATCTGAAGAAGCAAAGATGCTTTAAATATGGCATGAGCAAACTTATTTTTCCTAACTGCAGCTCCATAAAGGAGATGCGTTTATAGCTGCCGTGCAAGCTCAGGTACAGGCCTGGATCTTTTAAAGAGTAACAAACTGAGTAGCAAGCATGGCCATTACTAGATCCAGTTCAAAACCTTTGCCCATTTCAGATCCAAATTTCTTTCTCTTGTACATGTTATTCTACAGTATAAAGTGTTCTTATTTGTGATCTATTGTGTAAAGAAAAATCTAATAAGAGTTAAACATTTTACCCTCATTATACTTTTCACCAAATAGGAAAAATTAAGATTTTAAAACTATTTAACAATCCATACAAAATTTATTTATTTTCTTGATACTTTCTTGTTGATGTTATTCAGTTTTAGTGTCATTCTATAGTAGATACCCTGCCATTTATTTATGATGCAAAGCCTCCCCTGCCCCCAATCATTCCTGTGAATTATTTCAAACATTAATGATCAAACCAATCAGGAGTCAGTCTTCTTCCTTTTTTACTTCTTTTACAGAGAACCACCATAAAAGTTAATAATGCTTGTCTATACAGTAAAACTATATTGGTTATTCTTTTCTTTAAACTGTTGTTTTAATTTTTTACATATTTCACCTGAGAAAACATATTTAATGTTATTATTGTCCATCTAGACTGGACTGACACCATTAATGGAAGCTGCTTCTGGTGGCTATGCTGAAGTAGGCAGAGTTCTTCTCGACAAAGGTGCTGATGTAAATGCACCACCAGTCCCTTCTTCAAGAGATACCGCTTTAACCATTGCAGCTGACAAAGGACACTACAAATTCTGTGAACTGCTTATTAGCAGGTATTATAGTTTATCTTCTCCTGAACAGTCTGATTTTTTTAATTGGTTGCAGAGCCATGACCTCTTGGTTCTATGACCAGTTAAAAGGTCTAATATGGGCAACTATTAATTCCATAAAACATTGAATATATAGTGGATTGTGAAGTAGTTCATGGAAGACAGATTCCACTTCAAAATCTAAACACATGCAGCTATAGCATTCATACAGGAGTCTTAAATAGCTGTCCAGAGCCATCCTAATGAGTAGTATATTAATTTGTGGTTGTATAAAAAGTGTGGGGCATTCAAAATATTATAAACATACCTGGGGATTGTATAAGAAAGAAGAAGAAGAATGGCAGTGAAGCTATGCTGCCTCAAACCAAATGGACTCTACAGGGACCTTGTCTTTTCCACCTTACCATGTTGGATTGGTACAACTTAATCTTTGAGAAATCAAATCAGACTGTTTTTCCATTCCAGAAATACTTACTGTGGGCTTGATAAAACCTTGGCTGAATATAAGCTGAGAATTTGGGATCAAAACACACATACAGAGTGTGCATATATAGTAAATGTTTGTAAAAACCAGAACATTGTTAATCCTAAGAGAATAGTGAATATTTGACAGTTGTGAAAATTAACACTAACCATTAGATTATTATCCTTTAATATTTTACTATTATGTTCATTCAGAATAATAAGAATGCATTTTGAATATGGGACTGAATACAGTGTCTCAGCTATTCAACCTTCAATTCTCAGTGACTGTTACTAACAGAAATTCATCCCTTTTTGCAGAGTTCATATTTCAAAAGGCCTATTTCATTGTTATTTACATTATTTTATTAGTAACATTTCCCATTTTTTTGGTAATTCAAAACAGTTCCAAACTAAATTTTAAATTAATTTTAATTTAATTTTAATTTTAAAATAAAAACTAGTGCTTTCTGTAGAGGGAAGATCATCTGTTAATATAGCTCCTAACTATTTAAGGAACTATAAACTATTTAACATAGTTTGGTTATATAAACATTGTCAATTCCTGGTTATATCACAAGGAATTGCAAGCAAATAATAATTTAATTGGGTGGCTCAATTGTTTATAATTTGGTACTCTCACTTGCCTTTTTTAATAACAATTTTTGTACATTTTGAATTCTTTTAAAGTAGTTTTTTACAGTTGTTTGAATCTCTCATAGAATCACATTACATGAGATGGACGGCCATATAAATATGATCAATACATTGAATAATAAATAATAGCAGCCTTTGGAACAGAGTTTTTGAGGAAGGGATTATGTCTTCCTTGTTGATTAATCAAGCTTTTTTATTTTTCGGTAGGGGAGCTCACATTGATGTTCGTAACAAGAAAGGAAATACCCCATTATGGCTTGCTGCAAATGGTGGTCATCTAGATGTTGTACAGTTATTAGTACAAGCAGGAGCAGATGTAGATGCTGCTGATAATAGGAAAATAACTCCTCTAATGGCAGCCTTTCGAAAGGTAAATATTTTTTATCTTTATTTAACAGGAAGTCCTTGACTTATAAAGTTTGTTTAGTGACCATTTGAAGTTATAATAGCATTGAAAAAAAGTGACATGGCTGTTTTTCACACTTAAACTCTTGCAGCATCCCCATGGTCATATGATCAAAATTCAGATGCTTGACTCATACTTATGATGATTGCAGTATCCTAAGGTCATGTGATCCCCTTGTTTGACCTTCTGACCAGCAAAGTCAATGGGAAAAGCAGATTCAGTTAACAATTCAGTTAACAACTGTGGCAAAAAAGTTTGTAAAATAGGGCAAAGCTGACTTAAATGTTTTGCTTAGCAACAGAAATTTTGGGTTTAATTATGGTCATAAGTTGACAACTACCTATACAGTGATTTCAGTATGGCAATATCATCTGTTACTATCTATTGGCAAACGTATCTGAATCCCATATATAATGGTCATGGTATTAGCTCCATCCCTTTTGATTTACCAAAAGACCCTCAAGATCTGTCATGTAATCAGATTTGGGGACTCTCAGGATACAGGAGATCTGCTGAGATGGCTCGGCTGTAGAGATAACTATTTTTATTCCTCTCTTCACCTATAATTTGTGTCATAGGTTTTTATGATACTAATATGGATTTTTACATTTTAAATCTGTGATTTTACATTGTTATTTTATCTCATTATGTGCTGATAAAATATATTATATTTATTATATTATATTTTATTAATTTGATAAATATTGAACAGGAGCAAGTTTGTTGAGGTATAAATTTTAAAAATAGGAGGCATTGCCAATACAATGCCTCACATCTGTTTGAGTTAATTGCACTTATTTTTATAAACTGCTTATATGTTTCCAAATAAAAGCATCTAAACCTGGTTTATTATTTTGAAACAAAGATACTTGAAACTTAAGATATATTTTAGTTGGATGGATACAGTTCAGAGTTGCCATAGCTTTACAATTTTAAGAAACAATGTATTTCAGCAGATAAATGTCTCAATCTATATTCTACTGATAAAAGATTTCCATAGTTGTCACTATCAGTATTCCTATATTGGCAAACTCTGGTTATGCCAGGGTTTCATTCCAGGAAGTTTATTTTGTTTACAATTTTAAAAATACCAGTAATTTTAGATGTTAAATCTATTTCATTTTTCCCTGTTCCATGTGTCTGGAAAGGTAAGTACTGTTGTATTTTCTTTGAAGCTAAATTCCAAATCTTTATTTTTGCTCAGGCTTAGGCTTAGAATACTTTATTGTCACTTACATGACAAGATAAATACATACATACAAAATTATGCATGTACCCACATATATTATATGACACAGAGAAACAAAACAGTCTATTGTGTTAATTGAAAAAAAATGCTCCAGGAAAAGAGATCCTCTGTTGGTTTTATGAATCTGCATGTATATATTCCTCCTAACACTGGGTAAATGAGTTTGCAGCAGGAAGATGTTTTAGTGAACTGTTATATAATTTTGAAATTCATTTTCATGTCTTTAAATATTCATCAGTGATGCTGAAAATTTATTTCTTAGGGTCATGTGAAAGTTGTACGCTATCTAGTAAAAGAAGTCAACCAATTCCCATCAGATTCTGAATGTATGCGATACATAGCAACAGTTACTGACAAGGTAAGTTTTTTTTTCTTTCATATTCTTTAGAATATTAGACAAAAATATATTTCACTATGGTATCTGAAAACTGCTCAACTCAGTCCTAGCATTCATTTAGATTTTTTGTGGTCTTGTTCTAATTCATTTATAGTTGTATGAAGAATGTAAATAATAAGTAAAAATAAATAACAGTAAAGAATCATTCATTCTTGAATACACAAAATATAAGGATGTGGTATCTTGCCAAGTTCTGTTTCATATTTGCCAACATAGCATGGCTAGTGAAATATCTGGTCAAGCATTGATGATGTTATCTAGTTAGGCTTAGGGTAATGAAACATCTATAAGAAAAGAGCACCAAGGACCCATCAGTGAAATATCTGCATATATTCTTTATATTATAAAGATTCCATGAAAATTATATCAGTTACAGTACTAAATTAACTTCTTTTCATTGGTTAGTTGAATATTTTAACTTTAACAAATTTTTGGAAAGCTTGTGCCATTAACTTATTCCACTTCATGTCATCATGTGCTGTATTGGTCAAATCATTGGTCTCATTTCTCCTGTTTCTCCTTCTCCTTTGCTATTTTAGGAAATGTTGAAAAAGTGCCATCTATGTATAGAATCAATTGTTCAAGCCAAAGACAGACAAGCTGCAGAAGCAAACAAAAATGCAAGCATTCTTTTGGAAGAGTTGGATCTGGAAAAGGTAAGTATACCCTTTTCTGAATTTGCATTTAGATTTAGAATAACAAACAGTGATAGAAACTGATGGCAGAAAATGATCCAGTGATACATCTAGTTTGCCATTTGAGTTTTTGTTTGTTTTTGCTTATTTTATTGGTTTTTTTCTTATTTATGTATTTTTCATTTTTGTCAAAAGACAGACATGTTTATCCCAAGCATGTTTAAACTCAGTAGCTGATGATTCACCCACTATCTTCTCTGGAAGTTGGTTCCAAGCTTCCCCTATTTTTTCTGTGAAGCAATATTTTCTTTACTTCGCATTACTTTATATTACTTTTGAACTGTCTTCCTGTCAGTTTGATGTATGCCCCATGTTATTGACTTTGGCTTAATATTGAAAATACTGCCTTCTAGAACCTTATTCACATCCTTAATATATTAAAGGTTTCAGTCATGCCCCCCCCCCTCCTCTTTCTCTTCTGTCCTCCATGTTGTACATATTCAGTTCCTCCAGTCTCCTCCTTATACATTTTGTCCTCCTGACCTTGCACCATTTTTGTTGCCCATCTCTGGAGTCTCTCAGTCTTGCCAATATCTTTTTTAAGGGAGGTGTTCAGAATTGGAGATGGCATTCCAAATGGGGTCTAACTATATCCCTATGTACTAAGATCAGGACCTCCTTTTTCCTGCTGCTGGTCCCTCTAGTGATGCATCTCAGAATTGTGTTTGCCTTCACAACTGCCTGGCCACACTATTAAACCCATTTTGCACACTTGAGCTATGAGCACACCTGAATCCTTTTCTTCTCTTGTTCTGTCTGTATTGTGGGTACAGTATAGAGGATTCTTTTTCCCCAAGTGCATCATCTTCCACTTAGAAATATTGAACTGCAGTCTCCATATTTTGACCCAATTTCCAGCAATGCCAAATCATTCCCATGCTATACCCTCAGGAATACCCTCAGGAAGGTCAACTCTATTATACAACTTTATAATCATCAGCAGTAAAAACAAACCTTACCTAGCTGTCCTTCTGTTATATCACTTACAAGCACTTTGGACAGAACAAGACCTATGACTGAGCCTTGTGGTAGAGCCAGAGGTGGGTTTCAGCAGGTTATGACCAGTTCTGGAGAACCGGAGCAGAAATTTTGAGTAGTTCAGAGAACCAGTAAATACCACCTCTGACTGGCCTGCCCCCATCTATTGTCTGCCTCCTGAATCCCAGCTGATCGGGAGAAAATGGAGATTTTGCAGTAACCTTCCCCTAGAGTGGGTGGGAATGGAGATTTTCCCCTGCCTTGCCCACCAAGCCATGCCACACCCACCAAGCTACACCCACAGAACCTCACCACTGAATATATTGCTAGTGACTGGTCTCTGTTCAGACAGTGCCCCTTAACAATCACACACTGGGATCTATCCCTGAACCAACTTCCTATCCACTAGACCACCCAGTGTTTAAATATTAGTCTGTACAACTTCTTTTTATGAGCTCATTATGTGGAACTGTATAAAATGCTTCGCCATCACTCTGCTAAACAAATAATTCCCTCATCGCTGTCAACTAGTAACTGTCTGCATTATTATTAATCTCTCAC
>JANHFM010009560.1:69174-86169 GCA_032468115.1 Grayia smithii
TGGAGATGGCATTCCAAATGGGGTCTAACTATATCCCTATGTAGTAGGATCAGGACCTCCTTTTTCCTGCTGCTGGTCCCTTTAGTGATGCATCCCAGAATTTGTTTGCCTTCACAACTGCCTGGCCACACTGTTAAACCCATTTTGCACACTTGAGCTATGAACATACCTAAATCCTTTTCTTCTCTTGTTCTGTCTAATACTGTATTGTGGGTACAGTACAGAGGATTCTTTTTCCCTTACACTTTTTCTCTTACACTTAGAATACTGAACTGTACTCTCCATATTTTTGACCAATTTTTCAGCAATACCAAATCTTATATAAGAATACCCTCAGAAAGGTCAACTCTATTATATAACTTTAAAATCATCTTAGTATCCCTATAATTACTTTGCAGAGACATATGAAAATCATCTTGTTTATGGTCCACATCTCTCACCCTGCCAGATTGCATAGTTGTCCATAGTGCCTTACTTCTGCATGGTTTTTGTAGATGCAGGTAGCTCAATAGAATCATCAGCTTGCAATCCATAGCTTAGCAGAATAGCAGCCACAACATACGACACATACCAGTTGAGGCAGCCACCTAATTTCAGCCTGAAGAACACAAACTAAAAACTCTAGTTATGCAATCTGTCCATGTAAACTAGCAATCTGCATACAAATAGGATAGAATCGAAACTTAAGTACCATAAAAAATAGCTGCAAAACAAGTATTGCACTGAATTAAACCAGTCATTCTAAAAATAAAATTGAAACCTCACAAGCACTTATCAAGGATGAATTACTTTTTCAAACTACACTATGTTTTTAAAACTACACTTTTACTCAAATGCACACTTCTGATCAGCTCTCAAAATTAATAACTTCACAGAATAAACTCAAGAGTTTCTATATACCCTTATATACTATACTGCCTAGGATTTCACACAGCTATTTCCTATTACCTAGGCTAATTGAGACACTCTCAACCAGAGGTGATATTCAGTCAGTTCATACCAGTTCGGGTGAACCAGTAGCGGAGATTGCAGGTGGGGCACCCCCCTGCCCCAGCTGTATGCCATACTATTTAGGCACGGTTTTCAGGCCGGGGCCATGCGCAGAAAGTGCATGTGTGCATGAAGTGAGCTTGCACAGGCTCAGCGAACTGGTAGCAACAAAATCTGAAACCAACCACTGCTTTTAACCCTGGCCAATTAACAATTGCCCTGGCCTAGATCAACTACCAGCAACCCCAACCATTAAGCAATATAGAGTTAAGTTAAAGAAATCAGGAATACTTTCTAACTTACCTTGTACTGCTATTGATGTTTTTAAAACTATACTTGCTCAGATGTGCACTTCTGGTCAGATGCTCTCACAGTAAGTAATGGCGTGTAGGCCAGTAGCTTGTTCTGTTGGATGAAGTTCCAGTTCTCTGTAGCTCATGGTGAGCAACTCCTTGTCTCCCAGCAACTTCCAGTGCTCTGCAAATACAACCAGTGCTTTAACTTTAATTGGCAGGCACTCTTAAAAATGTTATGGAAAAGCATGAATTTCTATCAGCAAACATCAGGTGCTGCCACCCAATTTAACTGTACCCTCTGATATTGATTACTTCCATTTCAGTTCTTTTTTGCATATTAATATGATTTTTTAAAAATTATATGAATATTCTTAGAGAACAATACTGTCAAATATAATAACACCTTTTCCATCTGTATAGTCAATCTGAAAATTGCCACTTTTATTTAGATTTTGTGGTGACTTTATTCGTGCCAGAATACTGGAGTTTTAAATTCTAAAGCTTTTAAATGTCTTTTTCTTGGCATTATTTGAAAAAGGAGCCCACTGATGACCAATAGGAAGTCCTGGCTCACAAGAAAATCATTGGATTAGAATTTGAAATTCCTCTTTTAAAACACTTGCATCCTATCTTGGCATTGTTAAAGTTGATTTTACATACAAATAAATTTTACATAGAAATAAACACTTTATTCACAGCTTTCTGACTGTGAACAGCAGTGTTAAAGTTTGTGAACCCTTCTGAATTTTCAATATTTCTGCATAAATATGACCTAAAGTTTGATCTATTCCCCACACAAATCCTAAAACTAGAGGACCCAATTAAATAGATGATCAATCTGTATCAATTTTATCATAAATCAGTTTTAGAGAAACTCCTATTTTTTCATCTTATCCATCTTTCTCAGCATACACACACCTAATTTGAATATAAGGGACTACATAATTAATCTATATTGATAATAATTGAAAGCTATTGAAATGGGTATACATGTGTATGTTTCTTACTATCTTTGTTTCAAGCTCTGAACCAGTATTATCTGTTTAAGATAGAAGTTTTCTTTTTTGACAGTTCTTTTGATCACCTTTCTAATCTAATTTGTAGTTAAGGGAAGAAAGTAGACGGCTGGCACTAGCTGCTAAAAGAGAGAAAAGAAAAGAAAAAAGAAGAAAGAAAAAAGAGGAGCAGAGGAAAAAGCTAGAAGAAATTGAGGCAAAAAACAAAGAAAATTTTGAACTACAAGCTGCTCGAGAAAAGGAAAAAAAACTAAAAGTTGAAGGTATATATTACAGCACTGGTCATGACTATTGTTGGAGCCTGGTATGGCTGCAACATAAAGCTAGGTTGAAACAGCCAGGAAATCATCAGATTCCACAGGGTTTCTTTTACTTTTCCATTCCAAAATCTTGCAAGCTTTATGAAGAATCTCATGAGATTTGTCAATATCCATCTACAGGAGTCTTCACAGGCTATAGTACTTATAGGCATTTTGAGCTTAAAAGCTTTAGAGGATGAAGAAGAGGATTTAGTGATCTGTATAAAGGAAGAAGGTAGTAACTGTAGCATTAGAGATACCGTGCCTTTTGACTCAAAGCCTTTTATTCCTTTCAAAACATTTTACATTTACTCTTAAGCACCAGTTAAGTAAAAAATTGCTTATTTTAAATCATAATTAAATCCTATGATCCCCATTAAATTAAATCAGTATTATTAATTAATAAAGTTGTTCAATCAAGATTATGGGTAGGCTGAGTGCCACCACGTGTTTACTGGACCCATGTTCCTCCTGGCTGGTCTCGGCAGCACGGGAGGTGACAGGAGACTGACTCCAGGCTATTACCAATGCTTCTTTGAGAGAGGGAGTCTTCCCCGCCTCATTGAAAGAGGCGGTGGTACGACCCCTCCTCAAGAAGCCTAGCCTGGACCCAGTCTCATTAAACAACTATCGTCCTGTCTCCAACCTTCGCTTCGTTGCGAAGGTTGTTGAAACCGTGGTGGCACATCAGCTTCCACAATTCCTGGATGAAGCTGATTATCTCAACCTGTACCAATCTGGCTTCAGGCCCGGTCACAGGACGGAAACGGCATTGGTCGCTCTGGTGAATGATCTCTGGCGGACCCGGGACAGGGGTTATTCCTCTGTCCTGGCCCTACTTGACCTCTCAGCAGCTTTGGATATCATCGACCATGGTATCCTACTGTGACGGCTCCGGGGGTTGGGGGTGGGAGGCACTGTTCTTCAGTGGTTCTCCTCCTACCTCTCGGACCATTCGCAGTTTGTGCTGGTGAGGGGACAGAGACCGACCCCGAGGCCTCTCACTTGTGGGGTGCTCGGGGTCAGTCCTTCCCCCCCTCCTATTTAACATCTATATGAAGCCACTGGGTGAGATCATTTGTGGTTTTGGGGTGAGATATCATCAGTATGCTGATGATACCCAGCTTTACATCTCCACCTGAACCAACCCAGTGATGCCCTTGCCGTGATGTCCCGGTGTCTGGAGGTGGTGCAAGTCTGGATGGGGAGGAACAGGCTCAGGCTCAATCCCTCCAAGACCGAGTGGCTATGGATTTTGTCATCTCTAGTCCAAGAGATCCCATCGCTTTTGATGGTGTGGGGAGGCTTGGATGACCATCTGACAGCGTGTCCAGGGGGGCTTTTGCACAGGTTCGCTTAGTGCACCAGTTGCGCCCTCTCCTAGACCGAGATGCATTATGCAGTCACTCATGCTCTCATCACTTCAAGACTGGACCACTGCGATGCCCTCTACATGGGGCTGCCCTTGAGGAGCACATGAGACTTCAGCTATTCCAGAATGCAGCTGTGCGGGTGGTTATGGGAGTAGCACGTTACTCCCACGTTACGCCACTTTTGCGCGAGCTGCACTGGCTCCCAGTTGCCCTCCATGTGCACTTCAGGGTGCTGGTTTTGACCTACCCTACATGGCTTAGGCCCAGGGTACTTGCAGGACCACCTTCTGCTGCAGTCGTTCTCCCAGCGCCTGGTGCGCTCTCACAGGGTTGGCCTTCTCAGGGTGCCTTCAGCCAGGCAATGCTGGCTGGCAGTCCCCAAGGGGAGAGCTTTTTCTGTGGGCGCGCCGACCCTGTGGAATGAGTTACCCATGGAACTTCGGACTGCTCTGACCTCCACTCCTTCCACCACGACCTGAAGATGTGGTTGTTTTACCAAGCAGGCTATGGCTGACCATTTTTAAAATTATTTTTATATTGTTAAATTTTTATATTGTATTTTATTGGCACCAATTGATATTGCTCCTCTTTTACTACTGTTTGCTATTGATGTTGTCTGTGTGTTTGTTGTACGTTTTTTATATTTCCTGTGTTTTTTATTGTAATCCGCCCTGAGTCCTGCGGAAGAAGAGCGGCATAGAGATTCAATTAAAATAAAATAAATAAAATTAAAAAATTAAAAAAATCAAAGCAAACTCCATCCTATAAATTTATAGAAATCTGATCAAAATATATATTCTTATCTGTGACTTTTAAGTTTGTGTTTATAAATCATAAACCTGTTATATGCATTTCTGTTTTTAATACTTGAAAATATTAAAGTGATTTTTGCAAAGAACTAATGTTCAAAATGAAGAAAATTGCTTTTTGGAATTGTTCTTGAGATTAACATTAATAAAATCTAAAAATCTACTTGGTAAATTAAGTGCATTTTTAAAATTCTCATGCACTTTTTAAAGAGATTTTGTTTGTTAAATAGGACTTTTTATAGAGGAAGTTACAGGAAGTTATAAAGGAAGTTTGTCCATCAGTTCTCTAAATTCTGTAATTTGTCAATTAGGTTTATGTTCAAATCCTCAGCTTTTAGAAGTGGAACTGTTACATTTATATGTTCACACATCAACCTACTTATTAATAAATAGGCATTAGAAAACAAGATACTCTAATAGAATCTAAGATCTTCATAAATGATTTGAATAGAAATATCTAGACCAGTATTATGATAAATACTTCAGGAATGCTTGGGCTTCAATCATGTTCTTTTGTTTCTCAATTAGAAGAGCCAGGAGTCCCAACAGAACCCCCCAGTGCTACCACAACCACCACTATAGGTATATCTGCAACATGGACAACTTTGGCAAGTTCTCATGGGAAAAGGAATAATAATGTTTCTACAAGCAATTCAAAGAGAAAAAGCAGGAAAAATAAAATCAACCAAGATACAGTTCAGATAATGTTTGATGATCAGCTTCCAATCTCCTACTCTGAACCAGAGAAAATAAATGGGGAATCAAAAAGCAGCAGTACAAGTGAAAGTGGTGACAGTGACAACATGAGGATTTCCAGCTGTAGTGATGAAAGCAGCAATAGTAATAACAGCCACAAAAGTGATAGCAATTCATCCACAGCAGTCAGTAATGATCAGAACAGCAAGAAGCAGCCAGCAGTGCTTGTTACTTTCCCAAAAGAAGAGCAAAAACTAATGTCTAGCAAATCTCCACTCAAGTAAGATTCTATGGGTTTTATTGCCAAAATGATTGATAAATCTTAATCATGCTCTTATTGGCTTGTATTTTTTCTCTTTTGTTCCTTTATTGATTGATAATATGCAGTGTTTATTAAAATGTTTCTGCTGCCTTTCTACCAAATAAACTATTTAAGGGTAATGTAAGTGCATTCTTAGAATTCTAGAAGGAAGAAATGGTTTTCAACTTGAAACAAGGGCCAAATGACATTTTAACCTTCAGTGAGGTATCAGACAAACTATTAGGAAATTTGCAAGAGTGGTTCAAAAGCTCACAAAGACCCAGTCTTACTGTGTTCATTAACAAAGCAGGGATCATTATAATTAAAATTGATTAGCGAGACTGTGTATGAACCCATCTTCCTTGAATGGAGGATCAATGTAGAAGAAACATACAGTAATTAAGGATATTAAAAAATTACAAAGTGCTCATTGTTTTATCCTAGAATAGCCCCATGAGTTTCCCTTTGTCCACATTCTTCTTCTTGTGCCATATCTGTCATCGGATGTTGGCAATAATGTTGGCAATCCTATTTTTGTCAACAGCCGCATGAAAAAGTGCGGCTGAGTTTTGTCCGAACCAGTCCCTTAGATTTTGAAGCCATGGTATTCTTCTGCCTGAACCTCGTCCACATAGAAACAAAAATTATCCTGATAAACAAAGGTTATGTTACAAGCAAGTTAAAGCAGTGTTTGGATTCTAGCTTTTATTTCCTGCATGTATCCATTTCAGGATTTCTGGGAGGAACCTTGAAGGATCATACTTTCTAACAAACAATATCTTAATTCTAAAGTTAGACAAGGTGATTTGAGAGAAATCTCTCTCTCTACTCTCTACTTTGAGAGAAAAGTAATATAGTATGATGTGATCAAAATAAATATTATTTGGACTATATATATATTTACTCCAATATCCCATGATCATCTAATAAGAGAATATGTCATAACTAGAAAAATAATTATAGTGGCCAATGAACTTTTATAATAAGTATTTGCTTACCTAAATAGATATAACCATAGGTGGGCAAATAAGCAGTGGGAGGAGTAGTGACTTCCGACTTCCTGCTGCTTTTCCCATTGATTTTGCTTGTAGGATGAGATGTTTAGTGGTATATAAATTGTGCATCTCATTAAATGGAAATTATTGGATTTGTTTTGACTTTTGAGTGCAAGGCATATTTCAATTTGTAGGAAGCCTTAAACAGAAAAATTAAAAGTTGTTTATATTTTGTTTGCTGCTTTACCATATTCATTTTTTATAATATTTTTATAATATAATATTCATTTTTTGTATTTTTCTATATATCTGAGGTATAGAAACGTTTGATTATCAAATGTTTTAATTGTTGTTAAATAAATATGTGCTTTGTAACTGAAAATCAGAGATTTTAATATATTATAGATTTAAAGGGTTTTATCCCAACATAATTAGAGCATACATCTGGATATCAGTAGGATATTTTATTCGCTTTTATTATTTCTCTTTAATATTTATATGATAGAGATTAACACAAAGATTTTTTTCTCTCTCTCTCTTCTATGTCTTTCTTCCATTTTACTTGAAAGATTATCAGAGGTTATTGGTGAAGCATCTGCTAATTCCTTGTCTACTTGCACAAAGTCTTGTCCGACACCTATCTCTTCTCCTAATGGAAAAATCAGTTTAGCTAGTCCTAAACGTGGTCAAAAGAGAGAAGAAGGGTGGAAAGAAGTTGTAAGAAGGCAAGCTAAATTTTGTATTACACCAAATTTCTATTTTTCTTCCTGTCCACTTTAGAAAATGTATTTTAACCTTGCTTAATCTTACCAGCTAAATTAGGGAATATATAGTAGATGAATTCCTTATACTAATTTTAAGTTTCTTTTAAGGATTACTGTAAAATATATTCACAATCTGAGAAACAAAATGCAAATTCATTTTCTGTAATGCCACTTTCTCTGTCACACTAGATCACTTTCATACCTTAAAAAATTTAATAAAATAATTTATTACTTCATTTAATTTGAAGTTTGCTAACACTTATGTATTCTTTTAATGAAGAAAAATGCCATATAGATTTTATCAATATGTAATAAAGACTTCCTGAATATGCATAATGCCCTGCATATACTTCCTAATTGATGAGATGCTGGTAACAGTATATTGGCTTGCAAGGTTGTTTCTTAATAAAAGAGCCTAGCTTGCATAGAACTAACCTGACAATACTTAGAATAAAATCGGCCTTTGGTTACATTTGTGGCATTTGGTAAAATGCCCCAAACTAAGCAGAGTGTGCTGTATATGCCATGAATATGATTAACTCTGGTAACCTTAACATTAGTTGAAGACCTAAATGATTTGCAATGAATGCTAGGTTATGTGATATACAATATTGGCCAAAATTGTGGAAACTTTTTGGAAAAGTGTATTTTTCAGGTTTGATGGCTAATACCACCATTTTTTTTGGTAGATGATGCAATAGTGAGTTATGTGTGAGCTATTGCAAAAAATGATTGTTGAAACTATCAAAATAATTTCACATAAGAGCTTGATTTTGCTCACATTGTTTTATGAAAACAATGGAATGTTAGGAGAAACATAACATGAATTGAATGCAAAGTGGGTTAAATAAATTACTTTTTGCTCTGTTTCCATGTGCTTTTTTTACATCATGCCTTTAATTTTTTGTCTGTTTCTTACTCCTTTTCTGCATTCAGTACAATATCTATGGAGATTCTCAGTCATCCAGGTCATAGTTATCCCAAAGTTGCTTTTTCAAAAGGCAACTAGACTTTCTTGTTTTTCTTTGAAGACATTTCACTTCTCATCCAAGAAGTTTCTTTAGCTATGACTGGATGGTGAGGAATGGAAGAATTTATATACATATACATATATATATATAAATAATATTATATATTATATACTTGTAGCTATTCAGGTGACCCTGATGACACAGATAAACCTCCAGGTGGCCTCAGTGACTCTCTAAAATAATGCAAAAGACCCACTATCAGCAAGGAGTATAAATCCTTCCATTCCCCACCGTCCAGTCAGAGCTGAAGAAGCTTCTTGGATGAGAAGCGAAACATAGAAATATAAGAAAGTCCAGTTGCCACTTAAAAAAGCACCTTTAGGACATTCAGCACAATGTTGCTGACTCAATAAGGAAATAGTGAATGGCTTTTCAAGTAATTTCTCATGAACCACATTCTCAGTATTAAGGGGATAGCATGGTATATCTTTGCACTTAGAAGCTGACCAGAAATTCTATAGTGTAAAAATGCCTTTCCAACCTTTTAAATAATCATCTTTGATTTAAAATATCAGTAATTTTATACCATGGCCTTCATGTCAGACTACTGTTTTTGAAAAACAAAATAATCCTGCTTTATAGTATTTTAAATTTGCTGTTGTAATTAATTTTCTTGTTCATTTATTTTTAGATCAAAGAAGGTTTCTGTTCCATCAACTGTTATTTCCAGAGTAATTGGAAGAGGTGGTTGTAATATCAATGCTATCAGAGAATTTACAGGAGCACACATAGATATTGATAAACAGAAAGATAAAACAGGAGACAGAATCATAACAATAAGGTAAACCAAGGCACTATTTATTTCATTTTTAATAATTTACTTGGTCTTATTTCTGTACTTAGTTATTAAAAGCCTCAGGTGGGTCCTTGTTAAGGGACAGATTTAAGTTAAAAATGTTACAGTGCATTCTTACCTTCTTATTGGAAACCTCCTGTCAAGAATTCTAGTTTGACAGATAGCTGTGCTTTCCTGTAAGATATGAGAGATTCAGAGAGAAGATTTCATTCCCGCATTTCAGTTTTTCCTTAAATTTAGCTTTTTATTTTTCCCTATGTATTTCTGAGATTAAGCACCTTTTTCTGTATTGTACTTCACTATACCTAAGATTTATCTGCACATAATTTTATTTATAATTGATCTTTTTTTTTTGTTCAAGCCTGGTTGGCATTCAAACATTTGAGTTCACTATTAGAGGAAATCATAGCATAAATGTTGTCATATAGTAATTATATTTCCTTTCCTTAAATATCTGTTTTTGTTTTTTTTAAAAACTGTCCTCATGCATTTGTTATAGGGGAGGCACAGAATCAACACGACAAGCAACGCAACTTATAAATGCTCTGATTAAAGATCCAGATAAAGAAATTGATGAGCTCATTCCAAAGAATCGTTTAAAAAATTCTGCAGCCTATCCCAAAACAGGAACATCATCACATGCCACCACTACAACAGTTCACAGTTCTGTAGCTGGGAACAAAGTCACCACTGTAGCAGTATCATCATCATCTCAGATTGCTACAACAGTCTCTGTGCCTGCAATTTCATCAGCATGTACCCATAAAACAGTGAAGAATCCTATGAATAGTGTTAGGCCTGGATTTCCGGTTTCTCTACCATTAGCCTATCCTCCTCCCCAATTTGCACATGCATTGCTTGCTGCTCAGACTTTCCAACAGATTCGCCCACCAAGGTTGCCCATGACCCATTTTGGAGGAACTTTCCCACCACCGCAATCCACTTGGGGTCCTTTCCCTGTTAGACCTCTGAGCCCTGCAAGAGCAACTAACTCATCTAAATCTCACACCGTGCCTCGCCATAACAATCAAAACAGCAGTGGTTGTCAAGTGAATTCTGTGGGTTCCTTGACTTCTAGTTCAACAGCTACCACAAGCTCGGTGGTATCTACTGTGCCTGTTTCTTCTGCAAATGGCAGTCCCAGAAGGCAACTGTTCGTCACTGTAGTGAAAACATCCAGCACTACCACAACAATTTCAACCATAGCAAGCAACCACAGCACAACAACAACAAATGCCATATATCCTTTTCCTACAGCCAAAGAGCAATATCCAGGTTCATCCACTTCTTCCCCTTCACCACCAGCCCAGTCAGCAAAGATTTCTAGAAATAGTCCTTCAGAATGTACAAGAAATTCTCCAAGCAAAAGAGTGTTATCTTCCGACCAGGAAGTAGGTAGTTCATCAGTTGTGGAAACGGTAAATTTGACCAGTAACAGGCAGTCAAATAGTAGTTCTGTTGGCATTCCTTCAGAACATCTGGGTCAGCCACAGTCTCTTGGGCCTCTTTCTCAAGAAGCAAGATCACCTTTACAGCCTCAGGTTCCAATACAAGATCCTCGTATGGTTGTACCTCCAAATTTAACAGCAGTGAGTTCTTCTGCCCCGATAGTTACTCTTGCTAATGCTTCAGTAAACTCTCCAGCAAACTATATTTTGCCTCAGGCATCAGTAGGATCTATTCAGTCTTCTGCTCCAGCTAAAATAGAAAATGCCTCTGTCAGGCTACCTTCCCATGTAACCAATCCTGTACATAAGAATTCATCTCCTCTTCAGAACTCTACAGTTCCAGTCCTTAATATCAGCCACATAAAAAGACCCCACAGTGTTCCTTCTTCAGTGCAAATTCCTTCTACTTTAACTACTCAGACTGTTTCTCAAAATTCAGTCCATCCCACAAATAAATCCATGGCCACTAATTTCAGTGCTGCTTTACCATTTGGACCATTTAGCACACTATTTGAGAATAACCCTCCCTCAGCTCATGCATTTTGGGGTGGTTCTGTCTTGTCATCTCAGACAACGCCGGAATCTATTTTGTCTGGAAAGTCTTCATTTTTGTCAAATTCAGATCCATTACATCAGTTAGATACTTCCAAAGCCCCAGGGTTTAGACCCCCACTGCAGAGACCAGCTCCAAATCCCTCAGGTAAATATAAAATCCACCTCTTTCTCATTTCATATGTGCAGTATTACTCTCTAGTGTTTTATTATTGGATGTCAAGAACTGCAGTCTGATAGGTGTAAAATCTTATCTGCTAAATAATAGGATCATATTCTAGCTGTGCATGCAAATAAGCAAGCTCATTTTCTAAAAGGTTTAGCTATAAAATGGAGCATAACATAAATGTAACTGCAAAAGGGTTTTATCTGTTCACTCATCCTAGACTGATTATAATATGCTAATCTTAAAAAAGTGAATTATTATTGATCACGAGGTTATATTTTTTGAATATGTTTATTCCCCCAGAAAGATTTCATCTAACAGTCATGCTGTTTTTAACAGCCAAAATACATGAATAATATTGTAAAACTCTAGCTAAAGGCGTATTTATTGAATAAAGTTCAGTTTGTAAATAAACATTGTGCTGTTGCTTCAAAATAGATATAGGGAAAATCAGTAGAAAGTAAGACATAGTAATTATAATCAGACTTATGAAAAATGCAGTTTGAAACATTTGAGATCTCATAGCTGTACAGGGAATTTGAAAAAAGAAATTAGTGATATTTGCAAAGCATTATGGATAATATAGATTGATCTCACTTGTTTGGACCAATAGATCAGTTCACCAGGGAACTAATGATCCTGATGGGTTCACAGAAAACCTGAGGTTTTTCCTTGGAGATTTGGTGGGCCATTTGACTGAGACCTTAGTTCTACCTCTCAGTAATCTTACATGTGATTGATTTTTTTGCGGCTTTTCCTATTTATTGATCTTGGGTCACCCTGGTTTTCCAAGGAGTTCTGGGAAATAAACTAACAGAACAGATGCCTCAACAGCCATTGGAAAAAAAAGGTGAAGAGTGTTTCTGACTACTTCCATTTGACAGCTAACATTAAAGATTACATTATGATGATAAGATTGGTAAAAATAACTATTCTTTTGCTCTTGTTGCATCTCCAGATAACTGGCTAATAGCTTGGTTCAAAGTGAACATTGCTCTGACTATTAAGGAAGTTCACAGGGCCCATAGGATTGTTAGCCTAGCTACCAGTTTGTTAGATCAGAATCCTTCCTGGTTGGCAGTGAAATTATCCTTGAGGGAGGAGATAGTTCCATTTTGCCTTAAAGGGCAATAGTGTTCCTTACCTCAAGAAGCCATTACCGATCCCAGCTATTCTGGACAATTTACATCTAAGTCTCTGACTTTACCTTTTTAAGAAAAGTGATTGAGAAGGTGGCATAGTTGTAGCTTCAGATGACCTCAGAAGTAGTAGAGGATCTGGACCCATTTAAGCTAGTTTCAGGTCAGGGTGTTGTACAAGAATTGCATTGACTGCACTGTGGCAAAGCCAGTATGGGAGTAGAGCAGATATCCTGGTTCACCTTGATTTCTCAGCAGCCTTTGATACCATCATTTTTAACTTTCTCAATCAGAAAGTTAACCAGAAACCATTTTCAAACCATGGGGCTTGAAAATGATAGACATGGTGCTTCAGTTCTCCATTCTCCATGTTAGGGGAGAAGCGGTCAAGCCTGAAGCACCAGGTTGATGGATTGCCATCTGTTCCATTTAACATCTATATGAGGCTGCTGAGTGAGGTCATCTGATACTGAGTTTTATAACTCAACTTCTGGTTAACAAAACTGTGAAAGCTAAGGATTAATGGTTTGTCTACTGTTGGATATTTATTATCTTTAATTAAAGGGTTTTTTTTAAAGTAGGTTCCTCTAACCTTGTGTGTGTAGTCATTGGATCTGTGATGTGTTGGTATAATTTTAGGGGCAAAGCAGACACTGATTGAAGATTGGTAGAATCTAGTTCCCATGTGACACCATTGTCCTGTTCTTTCTTGTTATTTATGAAAAACTGCTTCAGTCTCATTTCAGTTTAAGTAATTGTATTTGAGATGGATATACAACTCAGTGCCTGTAATAGCATTTGGGAATGACTTTGGGAAACTGGAGGAAGAGCTTCCACAGACTAAACAGTGTTAAGAACAGTAGCGCCCTCTTTAATTTCTTGGATTAAAAAGGCAACAGGAGAGATATATACTTTCAGATTTGCAAGACTGTTAATACAACCTTATATTACTGTAAAGCTAGAGCTAGTACTTTTGAGTATGCTTCTTGTCTGGACTACCTCACAAAGCTGAGGGTGCCTGAGAAGGTGCAGTGCTATTGCACATTATAGTTATAGTTTATTAAGTAACACATTTAAAGTGTTGTGCTGTGAGCTGTAAGTGGCAGCCAATACTAATCTGTTTCAATAGTCTACTTTAGTTGATCTACCCTCAGAATTGATCTGGCTGTATTATTTAGTCTGTTGGTCATGTAAGGAGGGTAATTTTGTTTCCTGATATCTGATTTAATTCCATTAGGTGAGTATCTCTACATAATGGCTCAGAAGATACATGATTATATTATAAAGCCTGATTATGAATGTAATGGTCTGTTATGTATGGAAGTTGGAAGCATGTAGTTTATTTGTCCATTTTGTAATTTTTCCATTACTGTGGATGTGGGTGGGTGTTTGTTTATTCAGCAAATTTATATAGGTGACCTCTCTGCCAAAAAGAGTTCTATCAAAAAAGGGAACTTGTTCTATAGTTAGGACAAAGTGAGGTTGATGAGATGGAAATTTTTGAGATCATGATGGACCTTAATTATTCATTTCCATGACATTTGTTGATGAAATTGTCATAAATGATTCTTCTATATGACCCTACATAAGGGGGTAGCTTCAGGGAGTAAGAGTTAAAAATACATTAAGGCCAGCCAAGAAGATTTTGGCACACTCATTTGTAGTACTATATTATTGGCATATTACTGGCCTGTCAAAGGAGTTACGAGTATGTACAAAGTTACATACCATGTTTCCCCGAAAATAAGATTGGTTCTTATATTTTTCTGAACCACCAAAAAAGGTACCAGTTCTTAGTTTCGGGGAGGACTTATATTTTCCCCCATTTTTTCCCCTCCCGCTTAGTGCCTCCAGGGCCTCACTAAACAGCTGATCTGCATCATTTTCAGAGACTGAACGCCCTCCGCAAAACAGCTGAACTGAGCCTGCATGTCTTCACTAAACAGCTTGCAAAACAAAATCAGCTGTTTAGAGAAGACATGCAGGCTAGGCTCAGCTGTTTTGCAGAGGATGTTTAGGCTCCAAAAAGGGAGGCAGCTCTGCTGATCTGATCCTGCATGTCTTCTCTAAACAGCACTTTCCTACCAAGCCTTCAGCGTTGCAATACTGGGATACGTTGAAGGCTTGTGGGGGGAGCCTTTTCAGCGATCAGTAGGAAAATGTGGAGGGGGATTTTCCTGCCTGTCCTCCTATTCTTAAGCTCAGTACAGACGGAGAATAGAAGGACAGCCAGAAAAATCCCCCTCCACATTTTCCTGCCGATCGCTGAAAAGGTTCCAAGCCAAGCCTTCAGCGTTGCAATCCTAGGATACCCCCAGCTTCCCAGCGCTGCTGTCGGGCTTGCACAGCACTGGGAGTGGGGAGACCATTGGGGGAGCCCTGTTTCCGCTTCGCCTTTGCCAGGGCGGCAAGTACTAGTAGGGTGCTGTCCTCAGCTGTGCAGTCCTGTACATCTTGTTACTCCTCTCCGTCGTTTCTGTTTCTCTCTCTCTCTGTCTCTTTCTCACACGTAGAGAAACATTTGATTGCTTGAAAGGGACAGGCAGTGCTTTGCTTCAACCTTTGCACACGCATCCCACAATCTTTCAGAATTTCCTGCCTTTTCGTCCTTTTCAGCAGCTGGGTAGAAGGGAAGGGGAGCCAATTCCAACAGGCCGCATAGCTTTCTGCCTCATCGCCACACCCACTCCCTTCACTAGGACTTGTTTTTGGGGTAGGCCTTATATTTTTCCATTCCTAGTCCCAATTTAACAACAAATTAACAGTTCTGTTCTATGATTCATCAGTTTGCAAGGAAAAGATATATTTGCTTGGAAGTTTTAGAAAGTGAAATCTGGTTGATTGCTGACATATTTTGATAGGCAAGTAGAAAGATCATGTGATCTTCCTCTTGATACAAGTGAATAAACTGATCTAATGGTATATATAAAGTTCAAAGTAAAAAATTCATATAGCAATATATTAGTTACTACTAACATCATTGAATAAGCAAATTATGTTTTATGCCAATACCAGCATTCATGAGCCATTGTTCCTCTTGGAAAGTGATGTTTTGCATATAATTTTACAGGAATTGTTGGTCTGGATTCACCTTATGGTTCTGTTACACCTCCTTCTGCACATTTGGGTAACTTTGCCTCAAATCTTTCAAGTGGCCAAGTATATGCATCAGGAACTGCTCTTGGTGGAGCACCAACAGCTGCTAATTTTAATAGACAGCATTTTTCCCCACTCAACTTACTGCCTCCATGTTCCTCTGCATCAAACGGTGAGAGTTTTGTGGCATTCTTTAATAGGATAATCAAATATATTAAGGTTCCTGGCAGATTTCTTATCTTAGAGAAGAGTAGAATAAAGCTAATCGATAATAGCTGCAGTTAAGTTTTAATAACAACCCAAGAAATATTTTTATTTTATGCAAGTAAGCAAGCTGAATTCTAGAATCACGATTGTACAGTTTGCAAAACTGTACAGTGACAGAAGTCTCTCCAATGATTACGTCTGTGTATATTTGCCCTAGATAGCATGTTATAAATATTAGAAGCTGTTACTTCAGAATTCTATCAAGTCTCTGGTATCAGAATTTATGTTTTTGCAACTGTTATTATTTAATATTAAATTCATGTTATTCATTTTACCGAATCTGGGATAAAAACAAGTATTGGGAAGAAAGATCGTTGTCTTGAAATATTCACAACAAATTTACTCTTCATACGTATTTGCTTTTAGAGCCATCTGCTCAACCAATGACTGCTGGAGTGAGAGCACCATCTCCAACCCCTTCAGCTGTTTCAATTGGGTCAGAAAAGCCCAGCAGTATATCTCAGGACAGGAAGGTTCCTGTTCCAATTGGAACTGAGCGTTCTGCACGTATTAGGCAAACAGGAACATCTACACCTGCTGTTATAGGGAGTAACTTAGCTGCTCCAGTTGGTCATAGTGGTATATGGTCTTTTGAAGGCCTAGGAGGAAATCAAGGTGGTATGTATTGTCTTCTACTCATCTTCCAATAATGTATTATTGAAACAAAATGTAAAAAAGGAATAATTTAAATATTAAAATAGAAGCTTCTCTCAATAATGCTGGTGTTAATTTTCTGGTATCTCCATATTAAATAGCTAATTAATGTCATTACAGGTTTATTAGAATACAATAGAATTCTTTATTGCTCAGGTGTGACTGGACAAACAAGGAATTTGTCTCTGGTGCATAAGCTCTCAGTGTCAGGGTTCCAGAAAACCTTCGCTGAAAGAAAACTCCTTCTCGATCATGTCTCAAAAGTTCATTTTATTCGGAGAAGTAAACTGGCACATCCTGGGAAAAC
>JANHFM010009560.1:86269-102384 GCA_032468115.1 Grayia smithii
TTAATTTTTATATTGTCTTGTAAGTCATTTGTCGGTCCGTACTTGTTTTTATATTCTTTATGCTTTATGTTTTATTGTGAGCTGCCCTGAGTCCTTCAGGAGAAGGGCGGCATATAAATTAGAAATAAATAAATAAATAAATAAATAAATAAATAAATAAATAAATAAATAAATAAATAGGATCTCTCACCATTCTGAAAGGCTTATATATCTTCCTGATATTCACTTTTATTTACATATTTAAAGCCAATGAAAATATCTTTCTGGAGAGGAAAAACTTCTATTCAAGACCATGTTATTCTCAGTTACTAATTGCCCATTACAAAACATCAACTTCTCAGAAGGAAAACTGCTGCAATCACTTACAACTGCCTCTCACCACCCCTTTAACTTTGCAGGAAACTCTCTGCCAGCTTAGGTGACAGTTGCCCTTTCTAAGGAATGATTTCCAGTCATGACTCTAAGCTGCAGACACCTATCATTTGCATTTTCTTAGAACACTTGAGTGGTCCATTATGAAGTTTGAAAGGCACTATTGGAAACGGAGAGGCTGATATTTTGCTTTACCAAGTATTAGCTTTCCATTTTTAAAATTAAAAGAATCTTTAACAAGTCACATGGGGCATGAAGACTGGGAGGTGCCAAGGAAAATATTGTGGGCATGTTTGGAACCTAGGGTACATTCAATTATTAGAACACTTCAGTATAGAATAAGAGTATATGACATTTCTAGTTCTACTTCAGACTGCAGGAGGAAACTACAGATTCATCATATTTCTTGCCATGCAAACTGGGAAGATTGGATGAATGTGCATAAACAAATAAGTGATTGACTTGGTTTACTGACACTTTACTAGCTTTATACTTATGTGGGTCCTTTTTCCATTTTAACTTGTAGAAGTACAACCTGATATAAATCTATATTTTGCTGGACACAAAAATTGCCTACTTAAGACACATATTGGTAGTTTTTCAATCACTATGTCTCTGCCAAGTCTCAACCAGTCTGGATCACATTTGGCATATATATTGATGTTTCTGTCTACTCAAAATGTACTACATTGTCATGTATTGCAATAACACATAAAGGATTTTAGAAGCAATAGAATTTTCAGCAAAATAATGAAACATCAAAAATCCTTCTTAACAGTATATACTGGCACCTCATAATAAAGCATAAGTCTTTCTTCCATCATCTAACCAGTTTTCAGAAAACTTCTGTATCATAGTGTAGAGACAATTGCGAAAACCAGTGCTGGCAAACCACGCTTGAGTCAGCAAGAGTCAATACATTGTCCCCTTATCATGTAAATTAGTCCCTGAGGGGACCCATGTAGACAGTATCTGAGAAAGGTCATGTAGACAATGAGGAGGAGGATAACATGAGCTTTCCACATGCACTGGCAATCAGCCAATAAGATTGTGCCAAGTTGACCAATTAGCCTCTGCCAGGGATGATTTGTATGATAATAAAAGGGAGCTCTGGAAAGATACTCGAGTGTGCCTTCCCATTAAGCTAATTCCTGCCTACGCGTTTTTCTTTACTTCATCACCGCAACTACATCATAGTGGTTCTCTTACTTTTTCTGCTGTTTTTTGTTTTTACATTGTTTTTATTTTTATTTTTATTTTTCCAAGTAGCTCAGAATCTAACATACTTTTCATTTCTTTTCTCAATGTGCCCTTACAACAATCTTGTAGATTATATTGAAGAAATAATTTCTGAACCAGTGAACAGTGGAGAACTCTTTTTTCCTGCCTTGTCTTAATCTAACCAATGCACTTCCTTCACTATATTACTTCTATTTCATTGTATGTAACCAGTGTAGGTTAGAGCCCAGTGGGACTGGAAGTTAATAGCTGTAAACTGAGGTGTGAGCAGAGGCAGCGGGAAACTGATGCAATAGAATGAGGCAGCAGAATTACTGCCACTTTAAGAAGCCAGGTCAGAAACTGCCTACATAAAGGAAGCCATTAGAGGGCATTCCTTCTCCTCAAGCCTTCTCCTCATGCATTGTACTTCTTGTTCTAATTGTGTGTATCATTGCTCTTCATTGTATCAGTAACTGTAAAGGTATTTAACCACATATATGCTTCCAGATAGTTTCACTGTATATAAACCACTGTTAGTTATCTAAAAAGGTTCTGTGTGCTGTGTAGTGTTATAGCTCCTGGGTTTATCACATAGTACTAGTTACGCTGCCTAAACTCTGACAAGTTATGGGCCCAGACCAGAGAGAAGGCCAGAGTGAATAGTAACTAGTGAGTAACTAGAGAGAAGAGTAATCCCAGTGTGAGCTTTCACCAGAGTAAGTGGTTTAAATCATAGTTAGTAGTCAGCATGGCCTCTGTCAGTGTAATGGGAGGAGGTTTCCTGGTGACTCAACTGAGTGAGTCTAATTACCTCTCCTGGAATGTGAAAATGGAGATGTACCTGTGGAGAGAGGAATTGTGGACGATTGTTACTGATCCATCAGCAGTCCTGGATGATGGGGAACAGAGAAAAAATTGAAAAGGCATTAGCCAGCATAGTCCTTGCTTTGGAAGACAGTCAGCTAATACATGTGAGGGGTCTCCAGTCTGCGAAAGAGTGCTGGGAGGTGTTAAGAAGCATATATGTAAGAGAGACTGTGAGCAGTAAAGTATTGCTGACTAGGTGGCTATATAAGACATAGCTGAAGCCAGGAGAGTGTGTGTCCACACATTTGCAGAGCATGAGACAGCCATTCCTCAAATTGGAGGAAAGGGGAATGACTTATACAGAAGCACACAAAGTGTATGTAGTGTTTAGCTCCTTGGACAATTCTTGGGACATTTTCATGAATAGTCTTGAGTCCATGCAAGAAGCGGATTTAATGATGGCATACGTGACTGACTGGTTGTTGTAGGAGGAGCAGAAATGGCTGGAGAGGTGACCAGGCAGGGGAGGATAGTGTTGGGGTTCCAGAAAACCTTCGCCAAAAGAAAACTCCTCGATGTCTCAAAAGTTCATTTTATTCGGAGAAGTAAACTGGCACATCCTGGGAAAACCTGAATCTGAAAGTTCCGGTTTTCCCTCAGTATATCAAAATTCCCCAAAACTTCTCTCCTCCCTCCTCCAATGGTCACGAGGTCCAATCATCGTATTCTCCCTCTTGACACCACTCCTTCTCCAGATGTATACTTGGCCTGACCTTCACCCACTTATATAATACTATTATGGCTAATATCTCATTCTTCCAATTCCCCCCTCCCACTTTCCCACAGGTCAGAAAATGGCAGCTTGGAAGCCACTTAATAATGCTTCCAAGTCTGACATCAGTGTACATACAAATAATACAGTAATAAGTCATAGATCATAAATCATAAGGTACAACAAGTGATAAATCATAAGATACAAATAGGAGAAGTAGTAGGAAAGATGAGAAGGATGGAAAAATGTCAAGATGACAAAGATAATAACAATATAGTCCACAACTTATGTCTACTAATATCTTTAGGCGTAAAAGAATGCTGCAGGAGTTAGGTGTTTAGCAGAATTATGGCATGGGGGGTGGGGGGGAACTGTCTTCATGTCTAGCTGTTTTGGCATGTAATGCCCAATAGTGGCATCCTGAGAGGAGAAGTTGAAACAGTTTATGTCCAGGATGTGAGCAGTCTATAGATGCTTTCTGGCCCTTTCTGGTTCATGCAATATATAGGTCCTTGGTGGAAAGCATGCAGGTTGCAGTGGTTTTTTCTGCAGTGCTAACTATCCATTGAAGTCTCTACTTGTCCTGCTTGGTGGCTGTTGGTCTTGGTGAGACCAATGATACACTTCAGTACTTTAACAGGGATCCTTCAAGATTCAGTCATTGGTCTATAGAGAAAAGAGTAATGGAGAGAACACACAGCCCAGGGTGAGGGGGGGCTCCAATGCTAATTGAATGGGGATTTTGATGCAGGTAAAGATGAGGGCCAGTTGATCAATAGAGACTTTCAAGCAAGAAAGAGTTACCTGTCTGGGCCTGGTATTTTTCCAGACTTTTGTCTGTGAATAGACTTCACACCTCTTTTTCTAGGATGACCACAGGTGAGGGACCCATAGGGATGGAGTCAGGTATAGGAAACTTGGTTGTTGTTGGCATATCTGAGATGGAGAAGGTAGCAATGGTTGACAGTGGTCTCCTCTCACAGTTGTCCTGCTTTAAAAACTTAACTTTTAAACCTTATTGTGACATATTATTTGAGGCTAAATGAGAAGAGTGCCTTTTTTTTTGTTTTTTGATCATGGTATAGATTATATTAGAAACTAAATGATAACATAAATAAGAATATATTAATAGTTATACTCTTTTTTTCTTCCTAGATAAAGTAGATTGGTGTCACGGTGGAATGGGAAACCATATGATTCACAGGCCGATGTCTGATCCAGGAGTATTTTCACATCAAGCAATGGAGAGAGAGAGCACAGGAATTGTAACGCCTTCTGGTACATTCCATCAGCATGTTCCTGCAGGATACATGGACTTCCCTAAAGTTGGGGTAAGCTAACATTTAGATGATTGGCCAGGTTTTTGTTGTTTAAATGGTTTTTCCTGTTTAAACATTGTTTAATCCTAAATAGCTAGGAAATGAGTATATACCAATCACTTCGTTAATATTTAAATGTTTCTTACATGTATCAAGAAGTACTTTTATAAAATATTTTCACAAATTGATATATCTATTTTTAATTTTTGTATACTGCTCCAATTGCAAAATCGGGAGACATTAACTTAGGGATTCTCATGTTTTTAGCACATGTAATATAAATTAAGATTATTTGATTGCAGATAATTTATAATACAAACTTTTAAAATATGCATATATCTAAAACCAGGAATACAATAGCTTTTTTGGCTCTGTGAAGACATGAATGAAATAATTTATTATTCTATTCTTGACAGGGCTTGCCCTTTTCAGTGTATGGGAATGCAATGATTCCTCCTGTTGCACCAATAGCAGATGGTACTGGTGGGCCCATATTCAACGGGCCTCATGCTGGTGACCCAACTTGGAATTCATTGATAAAGATGGTTTCAAATTCAGCAGAGACTAATGGCCCCCAGACAGTAAGTATCAAGGATATTTTAGATTAGTATTTATGGACAAATGTCCCCTTTCAGTACTGGAAAAGAGAAGCTTTATTATTCTGTTTGTCTATAATGTGTCTCAGCATTACTTTTAGTTTTCTTAATTCCTATAGTTAATAGTACTCCAATGACAGATTTTGGATGACATTTGTATGTGGTATATATATTGCCCAATCAATATTTATATAATTATACCAACTATCTAAAAATTGAGGAAATTTAGTTTGAGCTAATAATGCAGAGTTTCATCAGGCCATTTTGTACAAGTGGGTAAAAATATAATGGAAGAATGGATATTTAGGTGAGAAGCAAATGGGATACTCTTAAAGTTTGATATTTCTTGATTTTGGAGACCTTTATAAGTAGCACCTTTAGCTCAAATGTTAATTTCTTATTGATAATAATGAGTTTAACAGATAAAAGTGGTAGTAGTATTTCACACAATGATATACAAGTAGCATGCACATCATTTTCAAAATGGATCAAAAGAGCTAAGAATTTTCCATATGTTTATATTTTACTTTAAAGAGTAACCAATTGAGATGATAATTTACATACATTAAGTGGGAATTAATGACAGTTCTATTTATTTGTTTGTTTAAAATGTCTACTCTCCTCCCCAGGTTTGGACAGGAACATGGGCACCACATATGAGCAGTGTGCATATGAACCAGCTTGGTTAAATCCAGATCATCTTCGATAGCCTGAATATTTCTTTTTGGTTTATAGGAGACTACAGATGGCAAAAGCAGTTCTCCTCAACTTTCAGATTATTCTTTGGTTGTATTGGACTCAAGTGTGTAGGCTTTTCCGAAGAACATACTGACACTTCTCTGTGAACATTATGACTGCCCATTCCACCATATGGTTCATCTTAGCCTCTCTTAGTTTCATTTTCTTTCATTCTTTATTATTAATTTTGGACATAATTTTTTTTGAGGCTGTTCTTTGGCTGGTTGGTTTTTAGTACTGTAAGCTGCTTTTGGGCCTACACAGAAATTTAGCAAAATTATGTAAACTTGATCCTGTTTTAGAATGGCAGATAAATGTACAATTGTTTACATAACAGAAATGGATAGCAGAAGGTAAATCTTTTCAGTTATGTCAGTATAGAGGCTCAACTTTAATGTGACAGATGTATCTTCATATGCAGCAGTCTGGATGTTTTCTTCATACATTAAAATATTAATAAGCATTACTTTTCTAGTTGTGTAATTTTAAGTTTGCATAAAATGGGCATTATTTTTGAGTTTCTTCCATAACCTTATAGTATGTTTATACAATGAGATTTGGTATTTATTCATTATAAATTTAATTTTATAAATGCAAAATTCTTCTCCTATAGCTACTCTATAAATGTTGAACAAGACAAAAATACAAATACAGATCCTCAATCATTATATTTAGGCACTTCCAAAGCTCCCCCCTTCAATATTATTAATATATTTCAATGTTAGGATAATCTAACCAGATTGCTACAAAGATGGGTTAATAAAATTACTGTCTGCAATTAGTTTGAAAATAGTACTTCTTAGCTTTCTATTGTCTATCAATTACTGGCAATGGCTTTTTTTTAAAAAAATCAGAATGAATTGGCCATTGTTTTCTGCTAAGAACTTTATTGATAAAAATGGCTTAAATTTAGAAGATACTGAATTATCATGCCAAGGGAATAATCTATTCTGAAATTAATCTTGGTTAGATTTATTTGCAAGATTCCATATCAAACTGTATGTGACTCTGGATTACTTCCTCTGTTTAAAAGAAAACATTAGAATACTAATTGGGAAAGAATCTATTTCAATCTAGAAGATTTTAGAAATACCTGTGGCAAATGGTGAAAACTAATTATAGTTACCACCTGTCCCATGTACTTCTAAAATCTAAATAATGGATACATTTGTGCATATGTGGTATGTATTTTTAAATTTTATAAGCTGTTCTACTCATGGCAAGTATTGCATGTGAGAATACAAAGAGGCCAATGTCTCTATTCTTTGCTAGTTGGAAGAAATGAACTCTGTTACAGTAGCATTTGTTTCTTAATATGGAATTACACTGCAAGCTTCTACTTATCATTTCACAAGTAAGTGCCATTGAATTTAGTGGGGCTTACTCCTACAGAAATAATAGCGTTAGTGATTCAACACAAGGTTTATACAAGTGAAATTACTTAGACCAGCTCAGTTTTTAGTAAATTCTAAAATGCTGTTTCAGGTGTAAAGCCAGCAAGAAAAATGACTTTCCCAAAGAATCCTGCAGCCTTCTTAATGCACATTTAGAAAGACTCATGAATAAATAAGTTTGTCTGTGTACATGCCCTCTATTGGTGCTCTTAAAATAACCTTTCCATTATCTTTTACTATCCTAATGAAATATTTGAAATTGGTTGTAGCAAAGAGAATGTCTAACCAAATAGCTGTTGATGGAAGGGAGAAAAACATACCAACCTAATTTTCAGCACTTTAATGGGTGGGGGAATAATGCTATTTAACTATTTTATATAATATTTGCAACTATCTTTAGTTTATGCTTACTACAGCTAATTAGGATTATTTTTGCTTCTTTAAAATAATCCTTCAGCAGAGTAGGTGCTGCTTAGTATTTATTACAATAAAATATATTGTCAGGTTCAGCTAAGTTTCCTAGGATGTGGTTTCTTATTAAAGCGATCTGTATTTTGTTGACTTGAAAGCAAAAATATTAATAGAACAGATTGAAACACTTCATGATTGTTTATGAAATAAGCCTTGTCAAACTAAAATCCTGGGTGGGTGGATGCTAGAAATCTGTATTAGGAACATTTTTGAAACACTTTTTATATTTCAAATGTAATGCATACTTGACCAATAAAGACAAGGAACATGTTCTTTTTTTTTGAGACCTTCTAGGTCTTTATTTTGAAACACACCCACAAACTATTTGTAATATATATAGGTAGGTATACTTTTATTTAATTAATTAAATAATTCATGGAACCCTGGATAGCTCAATACATAATTCACAGGATTTTAAATTTGGAAAAACTATCTTACCCCATTCATACATAAGTTTGAATGCTAGTCTTATCTGAAGTACAGTTCTGGTTATCAAAAATATTTTTATAAGTAGTGGATAAACTGCAAAGCATGAGTGTAATTAATCATAGTTGCATACAGAAGCAAAACATTTAATTTTTTAAAATTAATTAAACCCTCATATCATAATCACAGCTTTCTTAATAGAAGTAGCCTAAACATCTTTTTTTCAACTTTTGGACAGGCCCCTTTCTAGGGCTTTCCTTTCTTATACTACTCATAATCTTCCATACTATATAGATGCAGTTGCATTTGATATACAGCTTTTAAATAGTATTTTCCTCAACAATTCTTGTTGGTAATTTCTTTTCCTCAGCTCTTGAACTTGTGCAATTTAAACATATGAAGGCTGATCGTCTCCATAATTCCATACACATAGAGTAACACCATCAAGATTGAATTGAGTTTATTAAAAAAGGAAAGTATTCCTTCTCTACTGAAACCTACAAAGAAAATAATACATCTTTGAATATATAGTAAAAATAATATTCTGCCATAGCCAAAATACCGCGGGTTGTCTAATTCCAAGTTAAACTCCTGACTTGTTCTCTGCTTGGGGCCTCATGTACAAAATGTGCATTTCCTATGTGCTTTCCATACATACTGATGTTGTGATATGTGTCAATGACACATCCCATGGGGATGCTATAATGAAAAACTATTGTACTGCACAAAATTGAACTAAATCGCCTTTTGCAATTTGACATTCTAGCCATGTGTCCACATGTTGACATACCCATAGGCTGCAGGAAGAGGTTATTCTGTACTTCTAAGAGCATAAAAAATGTAGTAAGTTGTTTAGATAAAGCTTCATGATTTTAAGGGTTCTACATTACAACTTACCATTATTCATCTTGAGGCAGTTTGATTAAATTTAAAATACTTCACTGTCAATTAGATAGGCAATAGAGCATAGATGTCTCCAAAGTTTTGTCATAAAGAATTCCGATTGTATGGCTCCAGAAGAAGAGCCTTCTCTGCTGTAGCACCTGCTCTTTGGAACATCTCCCCTCTAGGGTAAGATCTACCCTCAATCTCCTATACTTCTGTAGGCGTCTAAAGATCTGGCTCTGAAAGTTGGCCTGGGGATCTAATAGGAGAGTTCAACTCTGGAAGTAGCTGCTAGATTGACAGCAGACTCCACCTCCCCACATGTCCATTTTTACTAGTCATTTTGATGCATTTTCTTTTTATTATATTTTTAATTTTATTGTTCTATTTTTACAACCGCTTTGTTTAAACTTCCTTATTTCTTTATTTTTTATTGTAAGCCACCTAGAAGGGCCCTATAATGACATAGGTGGTAAATAAATTTAATAATAAAAACAGAAAAGTTGCATTGTAAGATAAAGTTTTATATGGCCAGTACATTAAAAAATATATAAAGAAGATAACAAGACTTGACAATGGCCAAATGCAGGAAAGTTAAAGAGACAGGGAGGCTAATTCTGGCTGCACAAGACCAAACCTTAACAAATGCATACAAAGCCAGGTAGCAACAGATGGCAAGTGCCCCCTTTGCAAAGAAGTTGAAATAACAGCTGATGCAAGAAAATTGTACAGATTGACCACAAACAATGGTATGACAAAGGAGCAACAATGGTGCATTGGAAGATCAGCAAGAAATACCATTTGCCTGCAAACAAGAACTAGTGGGACCATAAAATAGAGAAAGTCATAGAAAATGAAACTAAATTGCTCTGGGACAAACAGTTGCTCAAACAGCATAATACTTCAGTCTTAACAATTGTCAATAAGAAAGACAAAAAAAATCTGGATAGTGCAGATGATAATACATGGAGACAGCAGAAGAGAAGGAACTGGAGAAAATAAAATGCGAAGACTTGCAAACAGAAATAGAATGATTGTGGCAAAAGAAAACAAAGTTACCAACAATAATATGTACCCAGTAATTTTTGGGTACAATCCCAAAAATAAGGAGCAGCACTTGAATACCATCAGCTTTGACAAATTCACCATCAGTCAATTGCAAAAGGCAATTTTACTTGTAATAGTTTATATCCTGCCACAATATCTGTAATACCAATATTCACATCTGTTTATTTAGGTCCTTGAGAAGGATTTGATGGACAGCCAAACATGCCAAATCCACTCTAAACTGGCTGGCTGATTGTGTGATGGACCATAATAATCTCCCAAATGAAAGAAACCAACTATACCCTCCAAAGATGAACCACGGACCAGCTTTAATCATTAGTCACGTTGCTGGAAATGCAGACTGTTCAACCTCTGGTACTCTGTGTGTCACTTGCTAATCTAAGAAACAGTAACAGTAGTTAACAGAATATATATATATATTTAATGAAGGGATTTTATTTTCCCAAATATCCTGGCATGCAGCTCTCATATGATTATGAACTACCACTATTACCTACCTTGCGGGTGTTAATAACTGATTAGTCAAGGAAGTTTTCATCTCGACAATCCTGAACTTTTCTCCATCTGGAAATTATATCTTCTTCTAACTTTCTACTTCAGCTATCAAAAAAAACACAACATTCTCTGAACAGGGCTGCTTCCACATATATAACCTGATTTCATAGCCTCTAATTAAGAAACAAAGTCTACTTACCCCAATTCCATCTACTCTATTTAAAATATTTGTTTTCTTTATTGTTAAATTTTTTGCTACTTACCATGGGGCTACCCTGGAGAGTTTTATTGCAACAATAAAATGAAAAAAGTGATTAAAAAAAGTAAAAATAACAATAGTAAATTTTAACTTCAGTTGTCATGCTCTGACAATAGGAAACAGATCAATTCTCAGGATATATTGTCACTACTGATTTCAAAATGTCATCCTTAAAAAATTAAACTCTCCTTCAAGTCACCACAGCTAATGGATATTTGATTGTGATCCTGTAATTTTTGGCAGAATACAATAATCCAGGAGCATTTTCCTGGGCTTTGTTTTGACTTAGTGTAAGTTGGAGCCACAATATTTCCTGATGTGCTCAGTCAGTTCTGGAGGTCATCTTTAACTTTGGATCTTCAGAGCTGTCATACTTGGTTGATGGGTAAGCTGTGGGAAACGGGAGCGGGGTGGATGAAGACAGTGTGGGATGTATAGCCATGACATTTTTCCCCTGAGAGTCAAGGACATTCAGCCTGCACCTGGAGAGGCGTGACTGGGAATCAACTACAGTTGGGACAGTGACCTGATTGGACCATGTGATGCCCATGTGGATGCAGGGGAAGGGACTTTGACTTTACTTTGGGTGGGGAAAACCTGGGGGCTTTCAGATTCGGTTTTTCCCAATATGACATCTCTAATAAAACTACGCTTTGAGGAAAATGCCTGTTGGGGGTGTTACTTGGAACCCTGACACCCACTTCTAAATAATGGGGTAGATCCTGCTTAGCTCTTGGAACTCTACAACTAAGTAAAAGAGCAATTTCATCATAAAATGCCTAATCTCATATATATAAGATCATGTTGCATATTTAATATATAAAACATGAAACTTTCTTACCACTTTACAAGTGTTAATTTCATCCCTGAAATAATACTCTTACAAATAAAACTTTTGTGTCTCACCTTAATTCCTTTTTCTCCCAATAACCAATATCACAGCACACCCTAAAATACTATTCCTCAAGACAAAACTCCAATATCTGATGAAGCAGAGTATAATTCAGATAATGTTATGTTACCGTATAATGCACTGGTTCTCAATCTTTTCTTCACCATGGACCCCCTTTAAATACCTTTTTTCACCATGGACCATGGCACTGGCTCCCAAAACTTAAAATTTAAATCGTTATACAGATATAATGGATCAGTTAATTATCAAAGCAATTTCACAATATTGCAATAAACAAAAATGTTTACATATGCTCAGCTCTACAGATGACCACATCACTGACTGTTTGGCATGGTACTGAAATTGCTAATTTAGTTCAGTACTGACTGAATTTATGTAAATAACAGGATTGAATTTGGATTTGGGTATGAATTTGATATTCCACTCTAAAAAAAATAAAAGTCAAGATATTTATTTTGTTTTCAAGAATTAAATGCAAAAATCAAACGTGTGCCATGAACTGTTCAGATACCTAGTGGGAAGTTAGGGAGTGAAATAACTTTTCACATTACAATCACATTTGCAAATAAATGTGAATGCTTGAACTGAACACTTTATTGGTACTCTTGGACAAGAAAAAAAATCCCCTGCAGTTTACTTGAAAAGCAGAGATCCATATCTTTATAACCTCAAGCATCCAGATTATCACTGCAACAAAGGTTTATAAAGAAAAATGTACCTAGGCGTATAAGTTTTAAAATGGCGCTAACTAATATTGCTATCCCTCTGGAAATTATTATGGTTGAGCTGGAATGATGAGGTGCATCTTTTTCTTTTCTGCTTATTTTTGTAATCTAAAGTACACATCGGCATAGAAAATAAGGGAGGTTACTTATTAAAAATAGTAATCACCAAATGTGACTTTATGAAGGGATTCATCTCTCCCTTTTCGCTCATTTCATGCTATCCTTGAGGATAACTTTCTGTAGTTTGGGGCTAATGTAGAGAGTACTAGATAATACGCCGCAGAGAATCGAAAATTTTCTTTCTTAGATGACCTTCCCTGCAATGTCATCCTTATTTGGGCCTCGTTGGAAGAAGCCTCTCTTTTTTCAAATCAAGGCTATCGATTAGCAACATTTATGCCTGAAGCCAAAAGCATCGCTTTACATTTCTCGTTGAAAAAATGTATTGCCTTATTCTTGTCCTTTTAAGAGAAATCCAACCTCTACTTTTTTAACCTAATTCTTCAGCCAAATACAATAAAATAGCTCGTTCTTCATCTAAAGCGATTCCATGTGCAAAAAAAAAAAGGGGGGGGAAAGGAAGGATGCACAGATGCGCACCGCTGAAAACTAACCGTCAACTGTATGGTCGTCCACTTCCGCTCAAGCAAAGCGCCAAAGACGCCTTCAAAAACCGGAACCGGAACTTTCAAAAGCTAGCGCCAGTATTTCTCAATCTTTAGCAACCTTTTATGATGTGCGGGCTTTAATTCCTAGAATTACCGAGCCAAATACTAGCTAGGCCTTGGCGATAAAGCGACTTTTCCTCTGAGGGCATGCGCATTCTGGCCAGCAAGATGGCGTCCTTCGCTGGAGTCAGAATGGCTGTTAGGGTCGCCTACGGGCTGCGCTCCCGCTCCTGCCTCGACGTTCTTTGCCGTTGTGGGGGAGCTCGATCCCTTTGTACGCCTGCACCCGCCGGGGGTGTCGAAAAAAGCCACAGAGACCCTCCCTGGGTTGGGACCTGGTACGAGACGCTGTCTTCGTCGGTACCTGTCGCGACGGTAGAATCGGGGTTGATAGCTCTGCAGGTCGCATCCGGGCTGCCCTGGTGGTCCACGGTGTTGGCAGCTACCGGCATCCTGCGCACTGGCCTAACTCTTCCACTGAGCGTCCTCCAGAAGCGCGTCGTCGCCCGCGTGAGTTCTGAAAGGAGGGGTTGCCACTCAGCACTTGCAGAGAGATAGAATGTGCTCTTATTTACGGAATGTGGATATTGAAGGGACAGGCGATGCTCCGAAGAAAGTAGGATGCACGGTTTTTACACAGCGATGTTGAATTGTAACAGCATCTAAACAGTGAAATTTAGATGAGCAGACCTTTATGTACTTGTGAAAAAGGTGTGGCAGCACAAAGGTGATACCTGTATGACCATTAATCCGATGTTTTTGGATTTCCATCCATGTGGGCACATCTTCAGCTCCTGAACTTCTAGCCAATAAAATTCACTTTGCTTCATCTAGAAATAGTACCAGATACATGAAGTGATGTGCATATACACGTTGAGATTCATGGAATATATTTAGTTTAATTTAAAGAATTCTATTCTATTAATTAAGTTATGTAAGCAAGGTCTCAGTCTGGATAAATATCTGTGTTTTTTCCTTTCCCTTTTCTTTTTTATTGTTTACAATATTTTTTCTTAGTGCATTCATCCTATTTGTCATCTTCCAGAAGGCCTGTTCATTGTTTATACTTTATGATATACACTAAAACTTCCATTAGAAGGGAAGGTATCCTTAACACAAATCGTGTGAAAATGTCACATGATGTATAGTGCAGTGTTAAGCTGCTGACCTAGAAACCAGGAGACTGGGTGAAGCATATATCTTTAGAAGATAATATCTGAGAAAATGTACTTTATATAATTAAGACTTCTGTGTCTTTTCAGCTAGTTAGAAAAATTGCAGCCTGAAATTGAATACTTAGCCAAACAGCTCCGTTATGAAGTTTCAGTTTCTGCAAAGCAATACGGTTGGTCTGAAAAAGAGGCTAGGTAAGATGTCTCTAATAATGACAATAAAATGCCAATATATGTCCTTCATTATTTCACATTTGGATTGGTTATATGAGAAACAAACATATCTGTAAGATGCTTGTACTATATCATACCACAGTATTTGTACAGTAATCCTACTGTAGGTCTTGCTCTGGGATTTGGTCTCCTTTTCTATATTTTTCTTTCAGCTATTTGTATATTTTCTTACTAGCATTTCATAGAGTTCTAAGTAAACTTTCTTCTAATCTTTTCTCTTTTGTTCAAAATATTTTCTTTACCCTCCCATTAACTGTTCCCAGATATGACATATAATGAACAAAATCTATTTGAAGCATTTATTTGCCCAGTTTTTTTGCCAAAGGGTTCTGAGTCACTCTCATATCAATTACAATTAAAGAATGCAACCCCTGTTTTCAGGTATACAATATAGAAGTCATCTCTTTTAAGAAAAAGAGGATGAGAAGTGAAGAATAAGTTTAGTCTCCAAATTTTACAGTATCTATTATTAATATGATGATCAGGAATAAAAATAGAATGTCATTAATTATTACTTCTCTATGAATAATTTAAATCTTGGAGGCTTTTTGCTGCCATCCTTAAAATTTTTAAAAACAGGTGTCTATAATATTATTGAATGATCTCCTACAACTTATAAAAATGCTGAATAGCTGCTCCTGAAAGTCAAAATGTTTTCCACAGGTAGTTACATTTTCAAAAATAGTCCAAAATTAACGGTAATAGTTCCACAAAGAATAGCTTTAACATAATGTGCTATTCTTTCTTACCTTAGAAATACTGCTAAATTCTAATTCTAAACAGTCCCCTTATTGCAACATTTTGTCATGCCCCCTTTGGAGTTTGAATTTGTGGCGGAATATGAGTTGGAACAAGAACTGACAGCGAGTGAAAGGGCAGTTCAGTTGGCCTTGGAGGAAACTGGGGAAGGGCAGAGTCAGTCGAGGCAAGGCTGTTCAGTATTAATAAGGCCTGCAGGCAGGATGAACAGGAGAGACAGAGCTGAGACAAAGACCAAGAACCACCTCCTCCTGATGCAAGGGCTTAGAGAGTGCAGAGAAGGCATGATCAGCACAGACAGAGCAGGCCACTCAGGAGGAGATTGCTCTGCCCAGCTTCAGGCACATCTGGGGAATGAGATTTAAGGAAATGCCATGGGGAGGGGCTTTAGTTGGGAACAAACCAGGGGTGGGTTCCAAATTTTTTTACTACCGGTTCTGTGGGCGTGGCTTGCTTGGTGGGTGTGGCTTGGTCATGTGACTGGGTGGGCAGGGCCAACTCAATGTCACTCACGTCAAGGGGTGCCTCACCTGGCCCCTCCCCTCCCAGCCAGTCCTTGTCAGACCCATCATCAACATATCTATAGTTCTGTAAAAATGTTATTCCACCCTCTTTCAGCTTTGTTACCTACATGCTATAGATGTACTTTCATGGACCACTGAAAGGAGGAAATGGCTCACATGCTTCGCCCAAGAGTGTGATAGGCAACAGGCTTTTTAAGGGCTGCCAGAAAGGAGGGAGGGGCAATGTATTTTCCAAAGCACCAGAAGGCAAAACAAGAAGCAATGGATGGAAACTGAACAAACCTAAAACTAAGGAGA
>JANHFM010009560.1:117346-133353 GCA_032468115.1 Grayia smithii
TCTGGTTCTGCCTGACAATTTCCAAGACATTATAGCCAGAGCCATTCAGCAAGGGCTGTCAGCCTGCTTCCTGCAGTTAGGTCGTGTTTCTCTAGTTATGTCAGTGGCTTCTGCTTCACATTACGACCCGGATCCAGAGGATTCTCTGTACGTTCGGGACTCGGTGTCTCCTGCGTCTGCTCGTGAGAGTGGTCTTCTGACTGAGGGAGAAGTTGAGAGTAGGCAGCAGGATTTGTCTGATGATGAAGGCCTTGAGCCACATCAACCGGCATTCACTGGACTGTTTCCTCCTGCGCTGTTTAAATTATTCAAGCCACCAATGTGGCCCAGTTGGGGGCTTCCCCTGATGGGGAGGTTCCGTCCACTTCTCAGCCTCAGTCTGATCCACTATTTTCGGAACTGAGCAAAGCAGTTCACTTTGTGTCTGCTCCTCCACTCTTTATTAGTGTGGTGAGAAAGCAGTGGGCAGCTCCCTGCACGGCTCCGTTGCCATCTTCAGTGGATAGGCAATTTTTTAATGTGGCCCCGGAACTGGCTTCTGTCCTTTAGATTCCTTTGGTGGATGCTCCAGTGGCAGCGCTGGAGGCCACTATTCCGGGAGATTCTGAGGAAGGCTTAGGCCCGAAGGAACGTTGCTCTGACCATTCTCTTCAAAGGGCTCATCTGGGAGCAGCTTGGGCTATTCGATCTGCATCGACTGCTTCCTTTTTCAACAGGTCATCTCTGCTTTGGCTACAGCAGCTTCACAACAAGCTACCCATGGAGGATACACGGCTGCATCAGGACTTAAACAAAGTCATTGTGGCAGTTCAATTTTCAGCTGATGCCATGCTTAATGCAATCTGTTTTGCAGCTAAATCTATGGCGTCTGCAGTGGCTGCTCGACATCTGCTCTGGCTTCATCATTGGCCAGCAGATGCCCAGCACTAGACAGTGAGGGCAGCAGGTTTAGGTAGAAGTTACCCAGGTAAACAGCCCATTTGAGGTGGAGGGAGTCGTTCATTCCATCGCCAACATTAACTGCCATTCCAACCTTCCCATCGGGGGCAGGTTGGCCTTTTATTTTGCCAACTGGTGAGATTTGCTCATGTCGGATGAAATTTGCAGGGCTGTTACTTGGTCCTTTCCATCTCCTTTCATTAAGCATTATAAGTTGGACCAATCTGCCTGGGTGTTGGCAGCATTTGGCGGCAGGGTATTGCAACCTGCTGGAGGGACTTCAGACCAGACTGGTTCCTACCTGTTGTAGGGGCTTTGAGCTTTGGTATGTCCCATTCCTGGCTGCTGTCTCCACTAATATGGAGAAGGGGCGTTGGTTCTTACCTGACATAAACCTTCTCATTGAGTGGAGACAGCAGCCAGCCCCACCCTTGTCCGTCTGGTCTTTTCTGTCTTCTTATGGCTTCCAACATGTCCAGTCTTCATCTTCATCTTCGCCAAAAGCTGGAGTCACCTGACTAGAGAGGCAGGACTTAACAATTTTACAGACCGCATTCAGTCTGAACAGACGAGTATAACCCATACCTGGCTGCTGACTCCACTCAATGAGAAAATGCATGTCAGGTAAGAACCAATGCCCCTTCTAGTGGTAGACCCTCAAGTATTGGAACACTGCTATCATGACACCGCTAATCCTTTCTTTCACTAGATTAGACATACCCAATTCTGCAACTGTTCTTTATATGTCCTTTAGGCATCAGATAAATTGTTTATCTATTTGTCCAGACCTTTCAGCAGTTTTAGTTCTTTTGTTTTTGAATGACAGTAATATTCTATTACTGCCTATTTACATTAGAGCTTGATTTTATATTTTTATTTTTATATATGGTTTTATTTAGATTATATTTTACTGTGTCTTACTGTTAGTTTCCTAAAGAATTTGGCTATTGCACAAATTAAACATTTCAAAAATAAAATATCTGAAGGGCATTTAGCTGGCATAGGCTGGTTAAAATTATTCCTAAGCTAAAATTCTTGAATTTGGGAAAGTTACAATAGGCTTTTGGTTCCTCAAGAGAATCAACTTTACTTTTTATAGTAATGGTGTTCCTCCATGAGATATTTTGAAGAGAATACACTACTTGCTAGGAATACTACTGTTGCCTGTTGCCTGGGTCTGTCTTCATTTTCAAAAGACTCAAGATGTTATAATATCTCTTCCTGCAAATGGAAAGGAGGTGGGAAAGATAATCTTGGTCTTAGCTCTTTGAAATGTGCTAGAGAAGCCAGTTAGGATAGGACAGTATTTTAAAAGTCAATGTCAAGGTTTACAATAAGTTAATAAACTGGAAGAACAAATATACTAGTCCAACTGATATGTGGCAAAACTCAATAAAGGAAGATTTATGCAAGTATAGATAGCTTCAAACTTTTCCCTGTTTGGCCCATTCTGACCCCTGTTTGTCCCCCTCTGCAAAGCTAGTAATCTATTAATAGCAAAGGTTTATCTGTCCACCCACTCTGAAAAGGAAAAGATCAGTAATTGTTTCTATACACCAACACCATAGAGATTATCAACTTCTTAAATGTATACATACAGCTTTATTGACAGCCATCCTCAACTCTGTAACACCTCCAAATTTATTGGTCAGAAGCTTAGTGATTGGCACATAGGCCATTGGGATAACTTCAATAGGAATCCCCTTCTTCCACTGTTCTCCAAGGTTCTTAGACTTTTTTCTACAAGAATATGGGTTAAAGGAAGATATACATTAATATTATGATAGTAATAATAGCAGGACTCTTCAAGCAAGCTTCAACTTGCTGAGATATTCTGACTCTACTTGTGAAAGCCAGAACACATTGCCTTTAAACAGTACCAACAAACAGAAAGACATATGCTCAACAGATGATATACAATTTCAGATTTGTGCATTTGACTATAGGACAATGCTGATTATAACCAACATCCGAATTGTTCTGAAAGGATGAGCAATTCATTATTCAGTGTTGAGGAAACACAGAGGAGTAAACAAAACAACATTGTCAGCATGAAAACATTTTACATACATAATAAATATGCATGCTTTTATACTATGTTAATATAGCCCTTCACTTATGACCACTCATTTAGTGACCATCTGAAATTCTGATGGCACTTCCAATATACAACCAATTCTCGCACTTATAACCTTTGCAGGATCACAATCTGAGCACCTGGCAACTATCTCTCACTTACAAGAGGTGATATTCAGAGGTGGTATTCAGCAGATTCTGACCAGTTCTGGAGAACCGACAATGGAAATTTTGAGAACCAGTAAATATCACCTCTGACTGGCCCTGCCCTCATCTATTCGCTGCCTCCCGAATCCCAGCTGATCAGGAGGGAATGGGGATTTTGCAGTAACCTTCCCCTGGAGTGGGGTGGGAATGGAGATTTTACATGCTATGCCCTGCTACGCCCACCAAGCCACACCATGCCCACCAAGCCAGCCCCACAGAATTGGTAGTAAAAATCAATGGGGAAACCGAAAGGTAAAGTTGCAAGTCACAGTCACTTGATGTCTCACTTAATGATCATGACAAAAAAGGGTTTTAAAATTGGGTCCAGTTATGTGATGCCTTACTTAATAACTGCATTACTTAGCAATTTTCCAGTCCGACTGTGATTATAAGTCAAGTAACTATATATAAATGAGATATAATATATATGTGTATTTGTGGAGTTCCACGTAATCTCAAGTACTTTTAGACACCACCAGGAAAAAGGATGTGATTGGCTTCATCCTATATAGGGACCAGTTCAGATATATGTATCCAGACAAATCTGACATGATCTAATTGAGAAGAAAACCAACAGAATATTGCCACGTGGTGGTTATTCTTCTTCTTGTGCCATATCTGTCATTGGACGTCGGCGATCATGTTGGCAATCCTATTTTTATCAGTCACACGAAAAAGTGCTACTGTGTTTTGTCCAAGCCAGTCCCTTAGATTTTGAAGCCATGATGTTCTTCTTCTGCCTGGACCTGGTTTGCCTTCAATCTTTTCTTGGAGGATTAAGTGAAGTAATCCAGGTGTCGCATCACATGTCTGAAATATTCTAATTTTTGCTTTTTAATGATTTTGATGATTTCCCTTGGCTTTCCCAGATGACTTATCACCTCATTTCTGATTTTGTCAACCCAGCTTATACGTCAGCTTATACGTAACAGCTGTCTGTAAATCCACATTTCAAATGCTTCTAGTCTCTTCAAGTGGCTTTCTGTTAAGAGACCAACTCTCTACTCCGTAGAGCAGGATAGAAAAGATGATAAGCCTCATTTTCAGTGTTAGGCTTATGTCATGACTGCAGAAGACCGTTTTCATTTTGAAGAATGTTGTTTGAGCTTTCTCTATCCTTGTCTTTACTTCAGTAGTCATGTCCCAGCTTTCATGTAAATTAGAACTGAGGTACGTGATCCTTTCAATTTTTTCTAGTGGTATTTCTTCCAAATCTATTGGTGGTAACTTAATGGGTATTTTCCTGACAACCATGATCTTAGTTTTTGAGGTGATAAGCTTCAAGCCATATTTTTCAGATATTTCTATGACTCTGTTGATAAGGAGCTGAAGGTCTTCATACTTACTGGTGAGCAGAACTGTATCATCAGCATATTTTAAATTGTTGATCCAAACACCATTTACTTTGAGGCCAGTATCCATGTTTTCCAGTGCTTCATTGAAAATTGATTCCAAATAGATATTAAACAGCGGAGACAGAATACAGCCCTGTCTGACCCCTCTTTGTACTTCTGCATCATCTGAGTATTTTTGGCCTAATCTCACATTTGCTACTTGATTCTTTATGATTCGGATGCCTTTGTCATCTAGTTCGACTGGTTTCAGGACTTGTATTTATCTTATTTTATCAAATGCTTTTTCAAAATCAATGAAGCACATGTAAACACTGTGATTGACATCACTACAATGTTATACAAGAACTTGAATGCTAAATAGGGCATCTTATGTACCAAGATTGTTTCCTGAAACCAAATTGTGTGTTATTTTAGATGCTCTTCAATTTTGTTGTATATTCTCAGAAATATTTTCAGGTGGTTACAGAAAGTAAAAATACCGCATAGGATATACTCTATGTAAAAATAAGAGAATTTTACATCCAAATCCTGTTAAAAATTCATACATGAGGACATGACATAATGCAACATTTCAACCCACAACAGCTTTAGTAAAACTAGACTGGATATATCATTCTGATATAAATTAATATGAAAACTGTTATGAATAATACCGCCCCTTCTGCAGCTTCTTAAAGGGGAAACCACAACAAGTGCTAAATCATTTTACCTGTAATCAGCAATAACTATGAAGCTTTTTGCACAACCAGCCACTATCTTCTCCTGAGTCAGGCAACCCCTGAAGAATAAAAGAACAGCTTGCAAGCCCACTCAAACTAATCAGTAGGTTAAAACTAAATTTAAATCCAAGCATATTTTATTTTCCTTTATCCATAAGTCATATTAATTCATCATAGCATTCACAAAAAAAGAAATCATCATCACTGTAACCAGAGAATAGATTGCACGTATAACAGGATTAGTACACCAACATGCCTCATCCAAATATGTGACCTCAGTAAAAGAAAAGATAATACTTACAAACATAAACATGTTTCCACTTAAATTCTGCTGAAGTCAATAGGAGTTATTGAGCTGTGCACATGTAACATGTATTTCTGTAATATATGACCTTTTTCCTACATTTACTCTAATTCTTAATTTTTAAAGATCAACACTGAAAATTGTGTTAGTTATCTTCATAAAATAAAATCCATGGAAATATTTCTGTGAATCTTTTCTCATTTTAAAGCAAAATAACCTTTAATGCTACTTTCCATCCATAGCAGCTGAAAGAAATGCTTCAAATTGCTGCTATTTTACAGATGTCATTTTAGAACTTTATAAACATCAGAACAAAAACGCTGATATTTGCAGAAGTTTTATTGGGAGGTGGCAAAACTAGGTTGCATTTTCCAACTATTTGTCTTATTTCTAAATCTGCAGGAAAGGGTTGTAATCATACAATGTCAACACACACTGGAATCCATTGGTTTTGATGTCTGCCTGAAAAAGATTTGGGATAAGACAATTTCCTTGCATCTTTTTTCTCATTCTTTCAATAATCCAGTAAGAGCCACAGCTCAGCAGTAGAACATTCAGCCCTTACAACAGCCTTTACATTAATATTTGCCAACTTGTTCGTTTTAATTATATACCCTATATATTCCTCAAGCAAATGTTACAGTTTACCTTCAGTAACTTAATAATGAGACATTTAACTTGTAAAACTACAAATTTTATCTTTAAGATCAAAACCAATATATACTCCTGGAGATCTACTGAGATTTTATCTGATTAATAATATTACTTATCTATCTTGTACTTTTATCAATGTATACAGAAATAGAAATTATTCTTACCCTCCTCCTTTGATAAGACTGAGGTCCAAGTCAACTTCATCAGCTCCATCAATAGCAACATTCAACTACACAAAAAAGAACAATTTGTAATACATCCACAAAATACTTCTACTATGAGATCTTTGCAAATCTTTCAATAAGGCAGCCCTTTAGATCTGCTTGTCAAAGATTTTTTTCAAAAAAACAATTGGCTACTTTAAAAGTCTTCTGGCTGCTGATGTCATTCAATCAATCAATCGATCAATAAATTTACTCATTCTATATAGCTGCCCATCTCACTTTCAAATGACTCTAGGTGACTTGAATTAAAAAAACAAAACCTAAAAACACAAAACACACAATATATATATAATGAAAAATAGAAACACATAGTAGCCAGGCATAATCTTGTTGAATGATTGCCAGGCCTAAAAGAAAGTAATTCTAGAGTATTAGCTATACCAATTGAGAACCAGGCTCAAGAACATCTAAGAGGTAAAAGGTAAAAGCAGAAGTATTATGGCAGGCAACAATATGAGAAAGAAGCTAGATTAAAATACTTGATATTTAAAGACCTCTTTATATGGTTCTAAAATGAAAATAGGTTCCAGGGAATCTCCCTGGATATTTTTTATTTTTGCAAAGGTACATTGTGAAATTGTTTCATTGGTACATATCTGGTACATTCATTGGTATATATTTGGTTGGACAGAGTTGACATCCATGAAAAGCTTCCAATGATGACCTTATCCATCCTATATGCTGTGACTGGAATTCCTAGAATATCCAGCTAACAGAACTAAAGGGCAATTTTGGGAAATATATGTCTGGAGAGCATCCCAATTAAGGTGATCACTCCAATATGCAAACTAAAGAAAGACTATCCTCCAAGTACTTTAAGTCATTAACATAGAAACAGATATACCCATCACACCATTCCCTTTTGAAGTAACATTAGCAAAGCATGAAAAGGAGTTAGTAGTAATATACAAAGTAAATCAAATATTAGAGTTTTTTTTAACATCTATTTAGTTTACACCAACAAAATTCACTATAACTTTAACTATAAAACTAGCAAACCATCCATGCTTTATTACATTCTTATATCAAATCATCTATTGGAAATGATGTTTCTGAAGATAGGAAGATTTAGAATTTATTTACTGTTCAATGTTTGGTCAGCTTCTGGTCATCCAAGATGTGCAAAACAGAAGAGGGGCTGGGCACTTCCAGGAAACTTTTAATCAGCCAAACCCGCTCTCTATATACAATTTTAATGAAGAGTGTGCCCTATAAACTCTTCAGGTAAATACTGGTGAAATTACAATTGAAGAAATAAAAATGGTGATTAGAAGCCTTAAAAACAATCAAAGAGCTGGCTTAGATGAGATAACCTCAAAAATCTTAAAACATGGTGGCTCTGGTGAAAAAACTGGCAACATTGTTTAATAAATATTGGTAAAGTGGTGTAATTCTAAGGGACTGGTGAAAATTGTATTAAACAGATCAAAGGAGACATTAGGACTATAGTATCTCTAAATCTGTGGCGTAGAATTGATGTAAAAAAGAATGTTATCAAGGCCGATATATAGAGAAAAAGTATGTGTGCGTGCACAATGTCAATTATCACTTCTATTTATTGGTAAGTCATTAGTTGGATATGACTATTATGATGAACCAGATTCTTTAGAAAAAAAAATTAGGGATCAAATATATTATGTTGTTAAATTATATTCTGAATGTTTGGAATTATCCATTTATGAAAATCTTTGAATAAATTGTGGCTGGATTAAAGACATTAAGACGATAATATATTCCCAAAAGATATTTATGTACGAAGTTGTAAATGCTGGTTGAGCTATGGGGTGAGGGAAAACAAATCACCTTTTAGTTTTGTTCTGACACAGAGTCAAGGTTTTAAATATTCTGCTATTTTTTTCCCTTCATGTTCATGATTAAATCCACACTAAAATCACCAAAAAGCATTAACTGAGAATTGGACAATGGGACAAAGAATCTACGAATAACCCAACCAACTTACCTCAGGATGTCTGTCTAAGTCACTTAAGGTTAAGTCATTCTGCAGAATCAACTGACGTGCCTACAGGGAAATAAAAGGCAATATTATTTCTCCATATTGATACATGTTTCGAACGTCTTATTTTTATTCCTGTTTTTGTTGTATGTATCTTGTCATAATCTACAGCCAATGAGATTCATTGATAGAATTAAAGACAATAAAACTGCTTATATAGGCATGGGAACATATATATGCACTAGTTTCCATAAAGAAATAGATTGCTGGGGCAATTACAGTCAATCATCACCGATTTCTCCTAATTTTAAATCCTTCAAAAACCCATCCATATAGATCATGCATGTCAAATTGGCAGCCCATGGGACGGATGCATCACACACAGGCCACACCCACCCTGGCTCTGCAAAGACAAAAAGTCAAGTGATCGATCAAGTGTGACACCCATGTTACAGATTGTGTGTGTGATCTGTCTAAGGTTTGAGTTGGGACCCAGAGATGGTAAATGCTGATCCAAGAGTCCAGCAGCCTCTCTTGATATTTTCAATTAAGTTTGACTAGGGCCTCAAACTGTGGGATTTCCCTTTCTCTTCAGTACTCTAGAATTTTCCTTCCTGACCCACTGGAGATGCAATTAGATTAAGGAGAATGGGAATGTCCTAAGAGCGTGTAAGCAACACAGAGAGAGCTAAGGACAAAGAAAGGAAAGTGGGATGGCTAGACAAGACTTAGATCTTAGGTCTGCTCAAAAGTCAGTCCCCATGAATTCAATGCAACTTACAAATCTGAACTGGAGTTTCCAAGATGAGAACTGCAAGTGATCTACTAATGGTCAATAAATTGTTAAAAGGAAGATTTTACCTGAAAAGAGGTAGGTATACAAACTATGTTGAGATTCTCTTTTCTGACTCTCTCAGCTGTAGGAGAAAAATTACTAGATTTACTGAAGATTTAAACCATTAACAACAATCCATACTAACAGATCTCTGCTCAAAGATTCCATTTAAAAATGCTCACTACCAGTCTTCATTATTTATTTATATCCTGCTATATTGGCTACATCAGACAAGATGCCCAGGTCAACAGTTAGAATAATGAGGAACATATATAAAGCACTTTCAAACATACTGAATCAATATCTGGTTCTTTGAGATACAAAGAGACCTGCTGAATTTAAAACAGCAGCAAGGATTATAATGTACATTTTCTCATTGTCTCTCTTTCCCTCTTTCCCCCTCCCCTCGTCCGTCTCTCTCTCTCTCTCTCTCTCTCTCACACACACACACACACACACACACACACACACGTCCTTCTCAGTTGAACTGCCAGGCACTATGTAGAATCCACCATGCCCAGTAACTGTAGATGGAATTGAGGATTCTTGTGGGCTCAGGTCCAACCTCCTTTGCTTGCTTCAGGTGATTCTTCCCCTTTGATTCCTTAAGGAGCCATTTCTTTCTTACCTACCTCCCCAAAGAGAAATTTTAGACAAGATTCCTGGTGTTTGTCCTCTGATGTCCCTATCTCACATTGTAATTGGCCCCACGTCTTATCGTTAGGAAAAACCTCAAAATAGCTCTATTTTGGTAGGTCTTTGAGCTCTGGGGTGGTCTGTGCATGTATCTGGTTTCCTCTTTCCTGTTTCTGTTATTTTATTTTTATTGCTGAGTGTTATATGGGATCCATTGTTAAATAAATAAAACAATGACAATGGGGAAAACTTATCTAATGTAATCATAAAGACAACGTAAGTGGAAATTATTATTTAATTTCAGAAACCACTAAAAAAGCTGAAATAAACTTTTTTCTTATACTTAGAAATATTTTTTCAATTAATGCAACATTTTGTCAAAATTAATATAATCAAATATTTTATCATGAGGTTGGCTATCTGGGCCTTCTATTCTTGTAAATTCATATTACAGATAGTGCTTGGGATATGATAGCAATTAGGCCTAGGGTTGCCAATGTTAGCATGCAGTTGTAAAATGTGATGTCATATGTCCACATCATTGGGAGTCCCAGGTAAGGAGCGTTTTGGTGCCATGTCCCGGGGGAGGCCAGAGGAGGACCTGTGCAGGCTGCATAATCATAGAAGGCCAGGGGAGGATCTGAGAAGGCTAGAGAAGATCATGCACAAGCCATGGGAGACTGGGGAGAGCCTGGGAAGCCTGACACAAGTTGTATGCAGGCAGGGGAGGAGGATGCTGCAAGCAGAAGCAACTTACTGGACCAACTTGCAACCTTTACTGTAGCTTCCCCATTGATTTAGTTGTGGGAAACCAGTACAGAAGGATGCAAATGACAGTCATGTAACCAATAGTCCCCTGCAACATTGTAATTGCAACCTGGGCATCTGAGTAATTGATCACAATAATGTGGTGGGAAAGATACTATAATGGCCAGAACTTTTAATGTATCTGATCTAATATTCCTACTTAAAATTTTTGAAATGAAAAAAATTATCCAACAATCCTATAAGTTATTATAGTGACAGCCATCACATTATACTGCCTCAAAGGTTACATAAATGTGAATGAATAGGTAGTTCTCAATACATGATATATGTTAATGGCAGCCTGACCATTACCATTGTATGCCATAATGTTCATAAAATGGGTTGGCAATGTCATTGATCCAATTTATTATTTTCCTTTTGGGGTTACTAAATAGTAACAGCAATCTAGATGCAGTTTTGCTGAAAACAGAAAGCGCTGGATTTCAGCAAAGTTATCATAAAATAGTCAACTTGACCACAGGACACTGCAAAGGGCTGTAAATGGGATTATGATTTGACGAGTGTCTTAAATCTGGTCACAAGACTGCAATGGAATCCATCCATATATCAGAACTCTGAATGTGGTCATAATTCAGGTCAGTTGTTAACTTCAAACGGTCACTAAACAACCGGTTTTAAGTCAAGGACTACCTGTACATTTAAAGTACATTATTATACAACTGAAGAGTAATTAACAATTATTCTAAAACTTGTAACAATTTGGAGACTCATTTTGTATATATACCATTTATAAAGAATGAATGGAAAATGGGGCCCAGAATTTTTCATTTCAGTATGTATCATGTAGGAATCGATTGATATAATTACTTAAAAGGATTTTTAAACTGGAATGATTTTAAAATTCAATCTGGCTTTTGTTCACTACAGTATTAGAGCAAAAACTATCCCATGCAGTAATAATCCAATAAAGATCCATGGAATAACAGTTGAAGACTGCAAATGTTTACTACTTACATGCAGTCATGTATGAAAAACACTGTAAGTATGATTTAAACAGCAGTGTGGTGCAATAATTGTGGATTGGATCCATCTACCCTCCACCAAGTATGCTTACTACTGGGCTATTCATTCTCAGCATAACAACTTCACAGGGTTGTTGCTGTGGAGAAAAACACCTGAAGGAAGGAGCACTATGTATATTGTCTTGAATGAAAGGCAGGATAGAAGTCAATTTAATAAAGTATAAACAGAAAAGTTTACTATTCTGAGATCATCTTCAAGAATTCCTTCAAAGCAGGTAGTCCAACTGTTTGAGTAAGCAGAACAATACAGGTAGGCTTTGACTTACAACAGTTCATTTAGTGACCATTTAAAGTTACAACGGCCCTGAAAAATGACTTATGATAATTTTTCACAGTTGTGACCTATACAGCATCCCCATGGTCATGTGATCAGTAAGATGCTTGGCAACTGACTCATATTTATGACCATTGCTGTTTCCCAAGGTCATGTGGTTAGCTTTTACAACCTTCTGACAAGCAAAGTCAATGAGGAACCCAGATTCGCTTAACAATTGGGTTGCTAGTTTATCAACTGCAGCAATTTCAATTAACAATTGAGGAAAGGTCATAAAATGGAGCAACATTTTATATCACTTTATGTCACTTAACAGAAATTTTGGGTTCAGTGTGGTTGTAAGTTGAGGACCACCTTAAATACTTATGGCAAAGAAAGAGTAACAGTAATACATACCCAATTTATGTACAGCGTGAACAATTGTAGATCCACTTCCAATTCCAAGAACATGATTAGTCTACAAAGGAGCATAAATATTTGCTTTTGTAAATCAACATAGAAATTGTACTACCCGATTACTAAACAGCATAATGAGATACTCTTTTCTTTTAAGCACTTTTAATCTGGCTTCTAAAGGAGACAAAAATGTTTCATACAGGCATATAAAACAAGAATAATTCAGTATTAAAACTTAATTCTTCTGTGAACATTCAGAAGGCCAATAAAAGAATAAACACCAAACCCAAATTTCTCTAAAGTAAAATAATATCTGTATAGTTGATTAATGTAATTGGCTACTAGTTAACCTAATAGGTATAGCAGTTTGTCAGAAAACTGTGTGTGCCATAACATTTTCAAACAACTGTTTTTCATAATTGTGCTTTGTGCGTTAAAAATAATGTGTTGCCTGAAGAAACCAACATGTGAAGAGTTTGATCAGTAACGTATTACTCAGTAAGCATGCCCAGAATGAAATAAGAATATAGTAAAATATTTAATTTGCAAGGATAGTGATCCAGAAAGATCTACCCGTCATTTTTAGAGCAAATGGAACCATCTAATAATATGGACCAAAGTTCATCAGAAAGTAAGAACTACAAAATCCAATTCCAATGGTGAAAGTACTGCTGAGAATCGCAGCTTAGGACTAGACTTTGCCGTTGATCTGTTCAGAAGTCTTCAACCAACTTCAGAACAAGTGGTAGTTTCTATACCCATAAAATCTTTTTAAAAAACGCACGCATTTTTGTCAGGGAGAAAATTAATTGCGTTCGTCTATAAACGTAAGAATACAAATTTTATAACACCTAAAATATTTGGTAAAGGCGAAAGTTCCAAAAACAATAGTGAAGAAACGTACTTCCTTGCAAAACCAGCTCCCTACCTGCACGTGATTGTTTACCGCAGCCCAGGCGGCCAGCTTTTTAGCTTCTTCGGTCATATTCTTGCTCCCGTGGCTGATTCTCAACAGCCTCGGGTTTAGCAAGCGCTCTTTTTGCAGAACTCTCGACCCGACCCTTCCTTCCGCTGTCAGCGTCCTATAGAGAAAAGTGAGAAGCTTCGTAGTGTGCCGCATGACGCTGACCCCGCCCGGTCGCCGCCGCCTCTTTCCCCTTTGGGCTTCACCTTGGCTCTTGAGATTGCCCCAAACCACCACCCCTGGACAGTTCGCGATTAAGGCTGCCTGACAAACGCTTACTACCTCTAGGCGCAACGTGAGATTTAGATTACTACCACTTACAGAATTGAGCGCACGTAATGCGAACTGCATGAGACACCCCCTACACACACATACTGCCCGCCCAGAAAGACTGCATCCCGGCATTCAGCTGTTTTGAACGCAAAAACAGGAGATATATTTTAGTCACATTATCAGCTGCTGCACGGTTAATAATTTATACACACAATAATGTACTCATGCACTCTTTAAATACCTTTTTGCCAGACATTCGTATCAAACGTCGCTTCATGTCCGACACCTTTACGATTAAATATTGTCAAGAACGGGTTCGAGTAGATCTCTGCATCCCAAATCTGACCTCTAAAATCTTTCTCTTTGGTTGCGATTTCAGTGATCGGGGATTATTTCTATAAGGAGGAAAACTGATGTACGTATAAGGTCCGTATGGACAGAACTTTCTTTCAAATTGGGAGGATGGACTGAATTTCCAATAATGAAATGAAATGGAATGAAACGTCCTTTAAATACACAAGAATATAAATTCATGTAGTCTCTAGGAGTGGACAGAGATTTGATGGCACGTAATTTGTATTCCCTTCGCACATTAGTTCTGGAGTAATGTATTGCATTTTCATTCTTAACATATAACTTTTTTTTTTTTGCAAACGAATGTATATTTCATATGGCCAAATTACGAGGTGCTATTTCTTTTATCTTTTTTGAGGGCGGCACAATTCTCTCATATTGATTCATCAAAGATACTGAGTGTAAAACGTTTTTAGCCATGGCAGCGGAATGCACCACTAGATACAAAAGGCCATCACTGTTGCTACGATTCAAATCGTAGGCAGCAAGGTTGTTTTTAACTGCGGTGCTTCACAGGTGCAAATTCAATCCACAGTCACCTCTACTAAAAACGATAGACTCGGCATTTGGAAGAGCGTCATAGTCCTAACACTGGGTGGAGCCAATGCAGGCAGCAATTGGGGGGGGGGGGTGTCTGGGTTTCCCACAAGAAGACCCCCTTGCAAATAAGCTCCAAAAACAAATAAAATTAGGGCATCTGAAAAAAAAAATGTGAACAAAGTTTTAACTGCAGGAAACAATCGATGCAGCATTTAAACGTATCTCCTGGGAATTCCCATGCAACTCGTTCTGTTGTGCGTTCCGTTCAGGTCTGGTTGACCTCGGATCCTCTTTTCTATGTAGAATTAGAATGTCTATAAACAGAAATATATGAATATTCCTTATTTCCAAAAATGAAAAGAACAGTTAAATATTACGTCGAGGACATTTTTACCTTTACTTTTAACCCTATATGGCGTTTTAACAGCCGCTGCTCCTTTAAGGCCTCCCCCCCCCCCAACCCTCCGCTCTGGAGAATACCGTCAACACTCAAAATCGGCCACGTAGAAAGCATCGCCCTTGCCCAATCAAGAGGGGAAGGCAAAGAGCAACAACCAATCCCTGCATTCCACCAGCTACCTCCACGTTCTCCAATCAAGAGCGGAAGTCAATGTTAAAAGTAGTGTTGTTGTTTAATCCAATCATGGAAACCTTGGAGACATGAGTCTTTTTATTGGCGGGCAAAAGCCAGAAAGCATCATTTTCATTGGTTCTGTTTACACGCAGGCAACTGTCATGCGTTCATCCCTTTTCTTTCAAACAGAAAGGAACTCCTCCTAAGTCTGGATAGATAAAATAGCAGAAACCTGTTACTAAACTCAAGCAAGCTAGGTTGTATAGAAGCGCGCCGTTACGTGGCTAACACGGGGTGAGATTGGTAAACTATAACCAAGTTAGGTTGCAGTTTGCGCATGCGTACTTAATTTCTCCGCTGAAGGAAGGAGATTGAATCTTCCTCGGTGGCCATTGGAACCAGCTGCCTGGAGCCAGGTCGGAGTTTATGCTATAACGACGTCTTTGAGGCGAGTGAAGGGAGGGCCCTTCATGCCAGGGCCGCGAGGCCCAAGCGTTCGGCCTGCTCCTTCCGCTGCCACCCTTTCTAACGTCGCCGCCCTGGTGCTCTTGTGGGTTTTTTTGTCGCTCTGCGTCCCTCTCAGGGGGGAGGCAGCGGCGTTTTCGGAGGGTGATGGCCGGCCCGGATTAGGACTCGATGGCGCTGCAGCCGCGGCGCTTCCAGTAGTAGGTGATGTGATTGTGGAAGACGATGAGGCCAGTGGCGTGGCCCAGGCCGCATCCTCCGGGGAACAGGAGGAAGAAGCAATGGAAGCTCCCACCCAAAGCGGTAGTTTCAGGTGAGTTGGGAAAGAATGGTGGGGACTGGGAGGGTTTGTGTGTCTTTTATAGCAGGGGTCTCCAATCTTGGCAACTTTAAGAGTTGTGGACTTCAACTCCC
>JANHFM010009560.1:133453-144273 GCA_032468115.1 Grayia smithii
TCTTAAAAGTTGCCAAGGTTGGAGACCACTGTTTTATAGGTTGCTGTATCTTGTTCTGCGGTTCCCTCGAGTCCGCCTTTCCCAACCAGTTGCTTTCTAATGCGGAATCTATTAATTCTCAAAATCTCAAATCGGGAAGATGTCATGTAGGCTCAGAGGTGTGGGAGGTATTGCCAACGATCAATATTTTCGGAAAACCAGGGTCTTTCTCTAGATACACAAACGCTAGCATCCCAGTATAGGATTTTCAGTAAGTAAATTGCCCTATGAGCTGCTCCTTAAACCATTTAACACTCATAGGGTCACTAATATACCTATTTCTTATGCAGTGTGTTGTCTATACATAGAGAACATTGGAATGGAATGCATTTTTATTTGCTGTTTTACTCTTCATTCACTTATTACTCATAGTAACTGCTTTCCTATATGCCAAACTGAGTGTTTTTCTTACTATTGGTCAACTTTTTGGATATGCAGGCTAGCAGGTAGAAAAGTTCTATGAAAATTTATTTTTGAGCAAGAACTATTAAAAGGACAGTTTAATAACATTAAAAATGGGTTTTATGCTTATTTGTGCTGCTATCTGCAAGAACTGAAACAGTCTTTAGTAAATTATCTTATTGAAACAGAATATATTTTCACTGAGCTCAGAAATGTCAATTGGTAGTAATTCTTTATCAAATTGCTCTGAAGGTATCAGAATTTTATAAAATTCAAAGCTCTGTCTGCATGCTTCAAAATCTGTTTTGTTATTTGCCATGGTGACTGGGACTGTGAAGCTAAAATGTAGCAGTTTCTAAGTTGCCAAAAACTTATTTATGGGAACATTTAAAAATATAATTCCATGGAACAATAGTTTGTTAAATGGCTTTCCTAAATACATTTTTTAACAAAATTAATAGGCTGAGAAATATTTTTATATAATTACACTAAATGTATCACCTCCTAATATTTTCTGATTAGAGATAACTTATTAATTGATTTCCATATTTTTCAAAATTGCTGCCTTTGGGAAAAAGCAAAATATTTAAAATAACTTTGATGTTAACTAATAATGAAAGAATACGATATTCTTTCTGGAGGTGAAGTTGGTTAAGAAGGTTAAGCTATTATGTTGATTGCGGTTCTTAGCAAAGAAATTAGTAGTTTCTTAGTTTAGTTACATTTTGTTGTTTATGGTTTTCATGTATTTAGAGTTTGCATGTAGGGCATCATACCTCATAGATTTCAGTACAGAATTCCCTCTTTCCGTTAACAGTATTAGAAAAATTCACTTTGATAGAGTTGCATAAAACTGTAAATGGTTCTCTTTTTTCAACTACTACATTTTCTTGATCTTCTGACTCACATTGATATTTGCAATACTGTATATTCAAAAATGTTATGAACATGTGTTTGCATTCATCGCTTTTTAAAAAATGTTCATACTGATAGTCCTTAACAATGGGTACCTTAGTGACTATTCAAGCTAACAACAGATTCAAGATACATATAATCAAGTTCAAGTTTTAACAGTCACACATGAACATATTTGCATCACGTGGTCACATTTAAGATGCCTACAGCCATTTGCAGCATCCCATGGTCATGTACTGCAATTTGTCCATTGGGTACAATGGTTTGCTTAACAATTGCTAGAGTCAGTAATTGTGATGTTCACATAACAAATGCCACAAAAAATTGTAATTCCAGGCTCAGTTATGGTTGTAAGTCAAGAACTATCTGTGTAAATACTTACATTGCTTCCTCTCTTGCCCTAACTTCCCATCTACAGTATATTTTCAGAACCTTTCCTGTTTGTTTTTGTTTAATCCAGTTCCCTAGTTTTGTTCTTCCAATGCTTCACTGTTTGACACATTCTGTGATCCATAATAATTTATTAAACTTGTATGCTATCCAACGACAAGGCAGCTCACAATAATACATATTTCAGAATAGAATGAATTAGAGAAGATAACAAAATACAAAGACTTTCAAATAGAAATAAAATCATGGCAAAAGCAAAGGCAATAGCAGTACCATAGTAATAGGTGCATTGTGTGCAATCCCAACACAATTGGAGCACAACTTGAACACTGATAACATTGATAACATTGATAAAATCACCATCAATCAGTTATAAAAGCTTTACTTGGAACAGCATACATCCTGCGATGAAACCTTTAAAATTATCAAACATTCACATCTGCCTATCCCAGATCCTTGGGAAGTACAGATAATCCTTGACTTAAGTTTATTTAGTGACCATTCAAAGTTAAAATAGCACAGAAAAAAGTGACTTATGACCATTTTTCACACTTACAACCGTTGCAGCATCCATGGTCATGTGATCAAAATCCAGACACCTGGCAACTGACTCATATTTATGATAATTACTTTGTCCTAGAGTTAGGTAAACTACCGTTTGCAACCTTCTGATAAGCATAGTCAATGAGGAAGCCAGATTCATTTAACAGTGTTACTAATTGCAATTACAATTGCGGTGATTCACTTAATAACATGGCAAGAAAGGTTGTAAAATGAGGCAAAATTCACCTAACAAATATTTCACATAGAAACATAAATTTTAGGCTCAGTTGTGATCATAAGTTGAAGACTACCTGTACTCGATAAGTGGACAACACTGTCAAATACAGTTTGAACATCTAACTGACTATGCAATGAACCATAATAATTTATTAAATAGGTACGCTGCCCAATGATGGGGTAGCTCACATCACAATGATTCAGAAGTCAGGCTGCCTCTTTTTTCAAATTCTTCAAATTCATTTTCTCCATGTAGTGTTCAAAATGTGTACCTTAGCAGTTAGCAGTACTGAAAAAGTAACTCATGACTATTTTTCATACTTATGACCATTGGAGCATCCCCATGGTCACACGATCAAAATCAATGAGGAAACCAGATTCACTTAACATCTATGTTACTAACTTAACAACTGCAGAGATTCACTTAACAAATGTGACAAAAAGACATTAAAATCAAACACAATCAGTTTGCTTAGCAATGGAAATTCTATTCCCAATTGAGGTTGTTAGTTGACTACTAGTATCTGCCTTTTTTTACAAACTGGTGGACTCATATTGGGCAGATAAAGTTATGGCCAAAAGACACATCTTCGATTTTGATATGGATATGGATATTTTCAATAATATATAAGTCAGTTAGGTCCTATAAATTGCTATCATTCAAATAATCTCTGTTGGAACTGCTTGTCATTGAGAGAAGCACATGGACAAACTCATGCTATGGTCTTCTTGTCTTTGCTACAGAATCTAACAATTGTCTCATTTTAAAAACAGGTAGTTCTTGACTTATTGCCAATCACTTAATGAACTTTCAAAGTTACAATGGACTTCGAAAAAGCTACTTATGACCCTTCCTGAAAGTTATGACTGCCCCAACATTCCCACATCTTACCCTGATCACATGATCATATTTCTTCTGCTTGGCAATAAGCTTGCCTTTACAATTGCAGCATTCCATGGTCACATAACTCTGATTTGCAACTTTTTAACTGTTTTCTGGCAGAAAACAGGAAAAAAATGCTCATTGTATATGCTGAATTTGCTTCCTGATTACATAGTTAGCTTAATGAATCATGGTTGCAGTGACCTGTTTTACAACATTCAAAAAAGGTTGTAAAATCAAATTGATCATGAGATGCCTTGACTTACAATGACTTACAGCCGACATTCTGGTCTTCACTATGAAGTAAAGGACTATCTGTAACATGTTCACTGACTTACAGAAAATGATTATATATATAGTGTATTATACAACCTGATCTGCCCTATTCTGGAAGCTGATCCCTAGTTTAGCCCGAGGCCTTAAATTGCCAACTAGGACTGTGCAGTGCTTCAGATTTTATTGGTAGGATAATGATTTGGAACACATGGATGCAAACAGAAATGCAGTCCTGTTATATTACTAAAACAGCCATATTAGTTTATAGAATTGTATAGCTACAGTGAAAATTTCTCCAAAGCTGTTGTGTGATTCTGGAAGAAACTGCTACAATTAGTCCTTGACTTGGCACCCTAATTGGAATTGGAGTTTCTATCAGTGAAGCAGTAGTTAAGTGAAGCATCACAAAACCACATGACCTAGCAATGGCAATCCCAGTTACAGTTATTAAACAGGGCCATTTCTGTCATTAGGTGAGGACCTCCTGTGACTGTGATTTGTGACTTCCTGCCATCTTTCCCATTGACTTTGCTAATGGGAAGTTGGCTAGGAAGGTTGCAAACACTTGATGCCTTCTACCCCAATTCAAGGCATTTCTAGCTTGGTCTTTCCAAACCCTGAGCCTCAGTTCTTCCAAGACAGGAAACGCTTTTGGGAGATCACTTAGCCAAAAGAGGCACTGACAGAGGCTGGCCTCCTTCTCTTGCCCTTTGCAAACTGCCTCTGCTTCAGTTTCCTACACCCTCTTATCTCCCCCCATTTCTGCTCTTTTGGCCATCCTGCACAGCACAGGTGAGATGAAGATGCGACTGCTGTAATCTATCGGCTACCACAACTGTCCCAACATAGCTTCCTCCTTGACTTCCTATGTGCAGCTGTCATTGTCTTCTTCCTTGTCCTCGGTATCTACACTGAGCTTGCTATTGTCTCCTCTCCTTGGTGTCCACCACTCCAGGGAGTACTTTCCATGATCTTAGGAGGAGCAGGGTGAGACTGCTAAAGTGGGTTGGGCTTATCAAGAGGCCAGCTGTTGGGGAAGTGGATGAAAGTCAGAGGTGAGTCCATCACTGACAATGGACCCAGTTGAGAGAAGGGGAAGCAGATGCAAAGGAGGAGAAAGATGTGCTAAGGAGTAAAAGGGGGCAAGGTCTGGTGGGGCTAGCAGCTGGGTGGTGGCAGAATGCAGCAGTGGCTTCATCTTGGCCAAACAGTACATGTTACAAAAAAGACAGAGGTAGGAAAAGGAAATAGGTTAGGGTGAGAATTGAAGAGGAGACTCCAGCCAACGAGAAGGCACGTATCAGGTAAGAACCAACGTTCCTTCGCTCAGGGAAGGAAAACATGACTGAGATACTGCAACTATCATATAACTGCAGAGAGCTCATCAAATGCCCAAATTTTTATCATGTGACTGGAAATGCTGATGTAGTCATAAGTGTGAGGACCTATCATAAGTCCTTTTTTCTGCACTATTGTAACTTTGGTCTCTGAACCAACCTTGGTCATTGAACCACTGAACTTTGGTTCATAAGAAAGCTCTATAAGTAGTGATTGACTTGTTAGCACAATTGGGACTGGATTTGGGGTCGTAAGCCATTATCATCAATGCACCCACATGAACAAACCTGATTTTACTTCTTTTGCAGTGGTGTTTAAATGAATCGCCATGATCATTAAATGAACAAGGTTGTAAATGCAAATCCATTCCTCTGAATGGACTTTTTGCCAGAAAAATCTCAAAAACTGAGAAAAATATTGCAAATCATAGTCACGTGACCACCACAACTGGTCATAAAGGCAAGCCGGTCAGTTGCCAAGCATCTGAAATGTAGCATGACATTTTACAATGGCCAGAAGTGCTTATGGTCTGTTCTGACCTATTGTAATTTCAGGCAAAAGTTACAGTAACTTGTTACCTATCAAGTCAAGAGTTATCGATACCTGTATAATGATCCCAAACAGACTCTTTAAATTTATTCTCATTCCTGCTCATTCTAAAACATTCTTCCCTAATGAATCTGAAGCAACAAATGGTTCTGGGGCCAATTATTAGTCCTGGTTTAAATTCAGAGAGGCATAAAATGATTACTTCATTTGATTGAACATATTGCACATACCCCACCTATTGAAATTCAGTCCTAAAGTCTAGCAGATTTATTTGAAATTAAAGTATGAATGTTCCACTGTACCATATACTGTGGTGTATTTTATGAATAATGCACAAATCTTGATTCTTGCTCTCAATATTTTGTCCTTGGAAACAATATGATTAGGATTGTCTTATAATTGTTCAGATAAATTAATTTCTTATAGTATGATTAATGAAATGCTAAATAAATAAACTAGCATTAATTTTAAACAATTGGAAGTTGCTTTCTAGGAAATAAACCTTGAGTAGTGCAAATTAATAGAAAGCACAGAATAACATTAGTATTTAATTTGCATAATTAAATATTTTTATGTGATAAAAGCACTAGGAAGTGCTAGGAAGGAAAAAATGCCCATTAAGAAAATGGACATATATGCAATTTGTAGCTTTACATAATTGAAGTTACAAAATGATCTCTAATTTATATAATTGTCAATATTTTTTAGGCATCACTCTGATTTTAGTAGGCAATATCACTGATACTATTGCTTGTTTTTTAGTTATTTTTTTAAGGGAAAGAAAAAGTTGTTAAGAAAATGGCAATAAAGCTGGGGAAAACAGCTTAATAAATTGAAAAATTAGTTACAGATTGTTGTTAGGTATAACTTGGATTTTTTGTTCTTATGAACATATTTTTTATTTGCAGATCATTAATAATTATAAGTACTTTGGATGGACGGATTGCTGCTTTAGATCCAGAAAACAGTGGTAGAAAACAGTGGGATCTGGACGTGGGATCAGGTTCTCTTGTTTCATCTAGTCTTAGTAAACCAGAGGTAAGATTAGTGTATTTAATCACTGGTTTTTAGAATTTATAGGAAGGGGTTAATTACACTGTAATATTTCTTCGCCTCTGTGCTAGTTGGAAGTACCAGGATTGCTGGGAACATAGATCTCATTCCTAAAGATTCTTGATTGGAAATCTGATAAAAGTGTGTAGGATTGTATGAGAGGTGCAGGGGAGAAAACAATTTCGGTAAGCAATCCCTTCTTTGATCAGGATCAGGCATAGGAGAGATTACCTACAAAAATCGCTTGCTTCCCTCTCTCACAGAGCAGAGAGATTGGAGTGGAAGAGATGTTGAGAGTACTATAAATTGTTTCTGCAAAGTGCCTGCAGCTCCTAACCCTGATCTTCCAACACAATCCCATTGTTTTCAATGTGTGACAGAGCAACAATTTATTCCCCGACAATCCCTTTCACTCCAATCTTTCTGTCTTCAAGTGGAGGATGGGAAAAAAAAAACAAGGTGCATGACAACATGTATTGATTATAATGATCGCATCACTGAGGGATGCTGTGAATGTTGTCAATTGTAAATTGACTGTAAAGTTATTTTTTCAGCTTGTTCATAACTTTGAATGATCACTGAAAAGTAGTTGTTAAGCAAGGAATACTTGTAATGCACTTTCACCAAAAACATCTAATGCTTTTCTCCATCATATTCTATTAAGTAATTGAATTGCTGACACTTCTACATTTTCTCCCCTCCAATTATCTTAAGTAGACTTCAGTTTTCCTCTATCTTGCTGAATCCACATCTGCAGGTTCGTGGATTTACAGTATATAAGAAAAAAAGTGAAAATTAGACAAACAATTAGCTCTAATTGCTGTAAATCTTTCGAATCTGCTCCAACTTTCTTGACAGTTTGCAAATACTTGTTATATATGTTTTAACAAACTTAAATTACAAGCCCCTATTTTTATAAGAAATAGAAGTATTTTGTGGAGATCATCTGGCAAACTTGAAGATACTCATTTTGCATAATTTGATACTATTAATTATGAATTTTCCTTTTATTGACATTGAACAAGTTAATATATGTAAGAACTTTAACATCACTTAAATTCCATGTATTAGGATAACTGCAAATGATTCATTCTTGCAATAGGAGATGAGGTAATGTTAAAGGACAAATTGAAAGAGGATAATGTCATTTCATAACTAGTCACGTGTCCTTGCTGACTCCTTAGTGTAGTTGAATTTGAATCTCCTTATTCTTTCAATGAAAATATTTCCATTTTTTAGTCTTTTTTGATTTATAAGGCTTTCATAACCTTATGTACCCATTGTGCTTCCATGAATAAGGAAAAAATTACAAATGATCATGCAAATGAATTCTTGTCTTGTTAAATAATGAAGTCTACAATCACTTTTTTTTAGAACTATACATTAGATCTGTAACACCAATTTACATTAGTCAGAAGTAACTGTAATCCCTTCAATTCTTAATCTAGGTTTTTAATAATTCATAATTCACTTTCAGAGTATGACCAATTATAACTATTTTTTACAACAAACATTCTCAGAAACTATATTACCAATTTGAAGTTTTTTCAAAACTTTATTGGCGTGATTGTGGAAACATGATGTTACACTTTGTTTGTGTGTTGGACTTCAAGGTGAATGCCATGATATTTAATCTGCTTGTTTTTGTTAAGAAATATGTGAAAGGATTAAAAATACTTACAAGCAGGATATGCTTAGACATCCTAATCTTTAATGATAATCTTAACCTTAATTAACATTCTTAATGATAATCTGCACTCAGTTTTAGAAATAAACTCTTAACATTTGTGCAGTTTAAAGTTATTTTGTCTTGAACTAAAACTCTTCAGATTTCTTTCTTGACCTCTGAAATTTTGCTTCCTCTGTGTTTCTAATCTTATTTTTAAATATTGGTAGGGTGATTTTGCTTGTTTGTGTTTAGTTAATTGGTATCAGAATTTTTGTTGCTAAGATGCAGCGTGGTAAAATATGATGTCATGTGCCTGCATCATTTAGCAATGCAGTCTTGGTTGCCATCATAAGATCACTCACCCAAGGTCACTTAAGCAGGAAGAGGCAGAGTCCCAGGTGAGTGGGTAAAAAAGTGGCAGTTGCTTGACTGTTTCTAACTTCTCCCCAGCTTTCCCATTGACTATGTTTGTGGAAAGCCAGCAAGGAACATCACAACACCTGCAATCACTTTACTGAAGTTCTTTGTAATATATGAAAGCCAGGTACTGGGATTTATAGACCACTCATAAATCCCCTTCATACAGTTCTATAACCCACAACAGCTGCTGGATGAGTGATTGTAATTTAAGGTTTATCTGTAGAGATACTTATTTTGTAGCATGTTTATTTGTTAAGACGACAGTAATTTTAGTGAAGAGATATATACACAAACAATGGAACTATTGTGAATATTGTTTGCATGTATTAAAGTGGATAATTATTTTTTTCATCTACCTTTTTACACAGTTCTGACCTTTTTTAACTTGTTTTACCTAACAATTAAGTTAAATTAATTATTTAATTTAAAACATTCCTTTCCCAAGTTTGAATTGTTTAGATGTTTCATATTTCATTCAAACTGTTGCTTCTGTGCCATGTTAGAAAATTTTCATTGGGTAAATGAGGTGGTCCCATGCACATATGTTAATCACAAATTGTTATATACCGTATTTTTTGGAGTATAAGACACATCTTTTTCCTCCCTAAAAGGGGGTGAAAAGTTGGGTGTGTCTTATACATCGAATATACATCACCCACCCACTGGCTCACACCCTTTGGCCTCAATTTACCTCCTTAGAGCAAGCAGAAACAGCCTGTTTAGCTTCCACAGAGTTGGATCAGCCTAATTAGCATGTTGATTGTCCTGACCGTCAGCTGTTCCAGGCTGTAGCAATTGCCATTGCTTGTTCTGTGGGCCTCTGCTGCTTGCAGCAAGGAAATAAAATGCTGAGAGATTTTTTTTCTTGTGCTAATCTTCAAATTATGTTGAAAACGAAAATGAAAGTAAAGAGACTTTTTTTTCTGAAGCTCTGTTTGGGAGGCTTTTTAGAGGCAGAAAAAAAAGTTTAAACGGAAAGGGAATTTCAGAAGTTTCAGAGGCAGGAAAAACAAAGTTTTTCCTGAAACAGAGTTTCAGAAGTTTCAGAGGCAGAAAACAAAGCAAGGCACAGAGCTCATAATCATGGAACCTGCTGCTGAAATTCACCTCTGGGAACAGCTGATTGGGGGTATTCCAGGAGGCAGATCCAACCCCAGTCAGCTTTTCTCTTATTTTCCTCCCCTAAAACTAAGCTGCGTCTTACACTCCGGTGCGTCTTATACTCCGAAAAATACGGTATGTAACTTTCTGCAAGAACAAATTCAGCACAGGCAGGAAATTTCTTAACTGAGTTTGGCAGTCATGAAGAAATGTGGTTGCCTGCAAGTCTGTGAACAGAAAAAAATTGGGGTGGAGACTTAGACATATCTTTCATTCTCCAATGTTATATAGTAAGTTACAAACCCTCAAATTAAATATTAACTCTTATAAATCAAGGTATCAATCATATATTTCATTCCCTCTTCAAAAAATAAAGTCTTTTCCAAAATTTTACAAGAGACCTTAAGAATTCTTTTGAAAGTTTATTTGCTAAGACAAAGAATTAGCATGGAGTGTGACAGTATAAACAAAGGTTTTTGGAAATCCATTTTCTTATTAAACTACAAGTCTTTTTAAGAGGAAAATGGTAAAGTTATTGTGGCAGTAAAAGTTGGAGTTGTGTTTGTTACATTTCCTTTCAAGTTGTGATGTTTTTCTAAATATCAAAGTATAGTCACACAACTTAGATATTCTAGTAGAGGTCATTTTCCAGAATTATAAGCCTTACAAAATTATAAACTGCCTGGCAGATAGGGTGATCACCCAGGTTTTGGCCCCGGGGTGAGTGGGAAAGGTGGGGAGAATGGTGAGGGGGGAAAAGGAAGAATATTTTTTTTAATAGATTAGAAAATAATATGAGGGACTTTTGAGGAGAAAGCCCTGCACATTTATGGTGTTGGAATGGATTATATGACAATTCCTAGTGACCCTGCTTCAAAATATAATATCCTTTCGACTTCCGGTTTGGAAACGATCGTGTTTCAGCTCAAGGCTTGAGCTGCTCTCAACCGTCCTGTAAAAGCAGGGAAATTTGGCTTAAAAACAGCCAAATACCCTGTTTAAAGC
>JANHFM010009560.1:144373-157307 GCA_032468115.1 Grayia smithii
TGTTTGCTGCAACAAGGGAGGCAGAGGCAGATTTCTTTTTCAGCAAAAAAGCCTCCTCCAGGAAGAAGCTTCAGAAAGCCTCAGAGAGGCTTTTTTTTCTGAAGCTCTGTTTGGGAGGCTTTTAGAGGGAGAAAAAAAAGTTTTTTCTGAAATAGAGTTTCAAAAGTTTCAGAGGCAGAAAAAAAAGCAAGGCACAGAGTTCATAACCATGCAACCTGCTGCTAAAATTCACCTCTGGGAACAGCTGATTGAGTGTATTCCAGGAGGCAGATCCACCCCCAGCTTTTTTCAGCTTTTTCAGTTTTCTTATTTTCCTCCCCAAAACTAAGGTGTGTCTTATACTCCAAAAAATACGGGTAATTATCCTTGGAATTCTGTTGCTTTTTTCATTATTCCTGCTCTTGTCTAGGATAAAATTTAGTATCTCTAATTTGTTGCATGTTAATAATATATCTTCCAGTTCCTCTATCTCTTATTATTCATGCTCATACTTCTGCCAGATTTTGTTCCATGTATTACTGAATTACATGTGGCCTTTTTATCTTTTAGAGCAAGACCTTTCCTTGTCTTTGATCCAAAATGCAGTAGATCTGTTTAAGAGCAGCAAATTAGTTCTTTTTCTTTTCTTTTTTTAAAGACAATGGCTGAGATCTAAGAATTCTGAAAAACTATTCTACATTCTAAAGGGACTTATAATTTTTGTTTTTGAATAACAGGCCCACAAATTAGATATTTTCACCTTGAAAGTATATTTCAAATTACATATTTTAGCCTTGAATGTGATTTGTAAAAAGACATGGGTCCGCTATTTTAAAAATGCAACAAGAAAATCCCAAGTGTACATATATTCTAGTTTTGTATAAGAAACGCTTCCTTTGGGGAGGGGGATTTTAGTTTATTCAAACAAGATTAAAATATTAAACACCAAGCTATTTTAAAAGGACAAAATAATTTAAAAAACAACAAAAAAGACATTAAAAAGAAAACAAGTAAAAATGTAATACAACAATATTGGTTTCCCACCACTTGCATAGCAAGCCAAAATCATTTTAAATTGTTAAACTACTAAATCTGTTTACAAATTACTAGTTTATAATCTATAAACCATATTATAACAAAATAGTTAACAAAAAACAATGAAATATGTAAAAATATAAAAATAGTAAAAAACAATAATAAAAGGCAAGATTGAAATTCCAAAACTCTGTTAACGAACTGTTACTGAATCAACCTGTTGAAAATTTACCAGTTTCACTCTCAAATTATCCTTCGTTCCACAAGAAGAAAGTCTTCCTGTTCCATGTTTTTTCTCATAGCCTATATTGTGAATGTCATTAGAGTTCACAATACCTTCCATTCTCAGGAAATTACTGATTATGATTTTCTACCAAATCAAAAATTATTTAAATTTCTTTTTAAAGAAGTGTTGAGGCTCATTTATAATCTATTGTTATAAACTTAACATGCCTTAAAACAGAGGTCACCAACTGGTGGACCACTGGTGGTCCACGAGAAAATTTTGGTAGTCCGCAGAGCACCCAGGTGGAAAAGCTGCTCCGGGATGACCAATGGCCAATCCTGTGACTAGAGCTCTAGAATACGGGACTGGCCAGGCAGCTCATGGTGGGGCTGGAAATCTCCGCTGTAGAGGGAGATACGTGCAACTTACAACTTTGCAGGTGGTGCAGCCCTTGCCAGCCAGAATGAGGTAAAGGTGCTGTTGTGGCAAGGTGGGCTGGTGGCGCAGGTGGGCCGAAGCAACGGGTGGCAGCAACCCATGGCTTTCTTCCCCCTGCTGTGGCTTCCTGTTGGCTGAACCCACCAGTGGCTGGCCCCACCCCTTGCCCTCCTGTCCCGGTCACTCCTCACCTGGCTTGAAAAGGGAAGGGCAGGGGCTGGAGATTTGCTCCATATTCCAGAATGGGAACAAAACTTCATCTCTTGCTGAGTCTTGCGGACGTTTCTTCCGGGCCTTATTGGTGCTCCGCGCATCTCGGTCTCTCGGGGACTTGACTACCACACGTGATTTCCTCTCAGCCACAAGACACTGGCCCGACCATTTCTCTCCAATGCTGCTGTTGGCGCCTTCATGGCCTGCCCGCTGCCCTTGCAGCACAGTTAAATTTAGTGCGCTTCACTATGGAGGAGACGGCGTCCCCTTCTCCTCCTGGAGCCCATTACAACATGGAGCATCAGCTGAGTTGAATTGTGCGAGTGACTTGGGGTGGAGAGCAGATCATGTGCTTCCCCGAGCGACTGAGGTGGGTCCAGCACCATCAAAGGCCAAAGTAATGCCCGTGAGACCCAGAGAGAGACAGAGAATCAGAGAGAGAAAGATGAGAGAGACACAGAGAGAGAGAGATGAGAGAGAAAGAACGATGGGAGACAAAGAATGATGAGAGACAGACAAAGTGGGGGGGGGGAGAGAAAGCAAGAGAAGTGAAAGAGAGAAAGATTAGAGACAAAGAGTGCGGGAGAGAGATGAGAGAGAGAAAGATGAGACAGACAGATTGACAGACAGAGAGTAGGGAGAGAGAGAGAAAGAGATAAGACAGGCAGGCAGACAAAGAAGGGGGAGAGAGAAATGAGAGATTCTGGTGGGTTTTTTTCTGTGGGAAACAAGTCCAAATGTCTCTTTAAGTGTTTAAGGTTGCAGAAACAGGCAACCAAGCTAAGTGCCTGAAGGACCCCATCCCGTCACTGGGAGTCCAGGCGTTCCAGTGAGTGGCACGCTGGATTCGTATTAGTGATCCGCAAAATTTAAAATTATGAATTTAGTGGTCCCTGAGGTCCGAAAGATTGGTAACGCCTGCCTTAAAACATTGATTTAAATCAAAATTGAATTTTCAATCCTTGGATGGTTTACTGAGAAAAGAGCAGGTAAAAATAGTGAAATAATGTGGCTGAAATAGGCACAAATAAGCAAGTTAACTTAGAAATCAGTTTATCTAGCTGATTTGGCTCTATAAGTGAAGTAAATTATTTATGTCATAGAATGTAGTCTGAAAAGGAACATGGATTGTGGATGTGAAAAGTACAATTGTGAATATGCATTGGTTAAATAACTTCATGAGTCATTATTGTAGCATTTTTCTGCTGATCTGGATCTCATTTGATTTTAAATCTTTCTGTATTCTGATCATATTCTTTTTTTTATTAAAATGTATACTTCTATTTTAATATTTTGTAGGTGTTTGGAAATAAAATGATAATTCCCTCCTTGGATGGAGATCTTTTCCAATGGGATCGTGACAGAGAGAGCATTGAAGCTGTTCCATTCACTGTTGAGTCACTTCTTGAATCATCCTACAGATTTGGGGATGATGTAGTTCTGGTTGGAGGAAAGTCCCGAACAACATATGGACTGAGTTCATATTCAGGAAAGGTAAAATAATAACAACTTTGGCAACAGAGTTTTTATGGGTTTTTAAAATTGTTTTGAAATAGTTTATAGCCAACCTATCTGGTAAAGTTTTATAAAACTTTGTAAAAGCTGGCTTGCCTTTTGCCAGTTTCAGTTATATTACAAATTGCATATTTAATTTATTTCACTTCTTATGTAATTCAGTAACTACCAACATGATTTAGATTAAAAACAAAATATTTTCTCTCAAATGTGTGTGTGAGAGAGTGCTTTAATTTTAGGATTTGCTCCAAATGAAGCACCATTTATCTATGACTTGGGGAATACATTTTTACTTTTTGAATTGAATTATAAAAATGGAATACAACATGAATTGTCAGAACTTCTACTTTATTAATAAAAATATTGGCAACTAAGGGAGAGCCTGTTGAATTAAATATTTCCTTCTGGCCCCAGGTAAAATATATATGTTCAGCAATGGGTTGTCGTCGCTGGGATGATGATGAGCTAGAGCAGGAAGATATTCTTCTCCTACATAGAACTCAGAAAACTGTTCGTGCTGTTGGGCCCCGCAGCGGCAATGAAAAGTATGTATAATATAGTAGTACTATATCTTAATGAATTAATAATTCTTCTCCATGGTTTCTGCACATGATATACCTGCATCCCAAGGTTAGTACGGGTAGTCCTTGACTTATGACCACAATTGGGGCCAATATTTCTCATGCTAAGCAAGACAAATGTTAAATGAATTTTGCCCTATTTTACAACCTTTCTTGCTGAAGTTGTTAAATTAGTAACATGGCTATTAAGTGAACCTGACTTCCACATTGACTTTGCTTGTTAGAAAGTTGAAAAAGGTGATTACATGACCCTGGGACACTGCAACTATCATAAATGCGTGCCAGTTGCCAAGTGTCTGAATTTTGATCACATCACCGTAACTTCAGATGATCACTAAATGAATAGTTGTAAATTGTGGATTATCATTATTGGATATAGATAGTCTGTGATTATCTAATAGATGCTTAGATCTGGCCCACAGGGCCACCCTGGAAACAGTGAAGGACCAGCCCGTGGTGCCTCTGCCAACGAAAATGGCGTTCGGGAGGGCTACTCACAGCTTTCCTGAGCTCTGTTTTCATTGGTAGAGTGCTAGCAAAACAAACTACTAGCAAAAGTGGCATTTGATCACAAGGCAGGAGGCATCGAGGAATGTTTCCCCTTTTGCATTTGAGCATCCAAGAAGGGACATGAAAGAAGAAAAGACGCAAAAAGAAGGAAAGGTGGGAAAAAAGCAAGGAAGGAAAAAGAAGAAAAGAGAGGAAGGAAGGAAGATTATAATGAGAGGGAGGTAGGATCTGTGCGAAGTCCTGTCTTAGCACTTGGCCACCAGCAACCCTGCTGCCCTTTCACCATCCCCTTGTCTCTTCCTCCTGACCTCTCCTGGTGGTCTCCCATCTTATCACTGAGGATGCTTTAGTTACAAAGCCAGGGCTCCCCGCATGGAGAGGGAGTGGGCCTCCCTCTGATCCACATACTTTGCCCTTCTATACACACTATGAGCAACCTGGCCAAGGAGAGCAAGAACAGCAGCAGCAGCCTCGAGGAGGAGGTAAGCACAGCTGGGCACCCCCTCAGGGAAGCCAGCTGGGCTGGGCTGGGCTGTGGGGTCCCGGTGACCTGGGAGCTTGAGGTCGAAGCTGGGCTTCCCTTCGCTGCCGAGGGCTCTGGACAGCCTGCGCCGCTATCCAGTGGCCCACATGGCCTGAGAGGGATGGTGAGGCTCTTCTGGAGGACAAGGGTTTGGAACTCTCCCTGGTCTTGCCTTCCTCTGCTGGAGACAGTGGATCCCCCCAAGCCCTGCCCGGGCCACCACAGGTTCTCCCGATACAAGTGACATTGAGCTGGCCAGGCCCCCTCCCCCCAAGATTGAACATAACCCTGATGCAGTTCTCAATGAAATTGGGTTTGACACCCTTGTTTCTAAGGCTAGAAAAGATTATTTAGCAGAAAGCCCCTCAATTTTCCCCTCAATTTTATTTTGATTTCCACCACAGCAACAGCATTTAATAAAACAGTTACTTAAAATGTATCTAGATGTCTTATGTAAATACAAAAGGACAAAAGGTTGGAAATTACTGTAAAGATAACTGTAAGAAGTGACTATTAACATATATATCAAGATATAACTTTCTTGTTTTATAATTAACAAATGACATAATTTAATAAATGATTGCTTCCTCCTGGAAAAAAATCATGCAAAGATAAGACAGATGTTGAGGCACTTTTTTCTTTTATCAAGCTTATAGATTTTCTCCCTTAATCCAGTTTTTAGTTAATAATAGTACAATGGAGATTAGTTATACCAAACTAGTTTTACTACGTTTCTGAATGTTAGGATGCATTATTTCAGAAACAGTATGACATTTATAAAGATAGAACTGATATGGAATCACAGTCTTACCCTTTTTTTAAAGGTGGAATTTTAGCGTTGGTCATTTTGAACTACGTTATCTCCCGGAGACTGAAACAAGGGTAGGATTTCTTGAAGGGAATATGAAATCAAATATTAACAAAGAAGATTCTAAAATTATTTCGGAAGTAGAAGAACAGGAAGCTACAATGAAGGATACAGTGATAAAGGTTTCAGTAGCTGACTGGAAGGTTATGGCATTTAATAAGAAGGAAGGACATCTGGAATGGGAATATCAGGTACTAAAGATGGGAAATATGTTAATGCTGTTTAGAAATATCATAATGTTACCAAAACATTTTTCATTTTCTTTTAGTATTGTGGAATTTAAACTTCTTTAAACAATTATCTTATGTATAAAGTGTTCCTTGTATTTGTAAAAACCTATGCGTTAAAAACTAATGAGTATCACATTTATTGGATGTATTTTTTAAATAATTATTTGTTTTATTTTCAGTTTTGCACTCCAGTTGCTTCTGCTTGGTTGGTGAAAGATGGCAAAGTAATTCCAATCAGTCTCTTTGATGACACAAGCTATACCTCTAATAATAACATCTTAGAGGATGAAGAAGATCTTGTGGAAGCTGCTCGAGGAGCTACTGAATCCAGTGTTTATTTAGGTATGCTGCCTACTTAAACATATGGCATCACTTTTTGTCCCAATCTCTACAGATAACTTCTGTATTTTGTTTAGATTTTTATGTTGTTTCTTTGTTTATATCGATTATTATTTTTTCAAGAGAAAAAACTAATTTTAATCTGAGCTATGCTCTTAATGTATTTTGCATTAGAAGTTGCTGCTTCATATATACAATATGACCAGTACTTTGTGCATTGAGAAAAGACTGATACATTTAGAAATATATTTTTTGCATATTTATCCAGAAATAAATTCTATTGGTTGCATTTCTTTTAAATGGGTGAAGGAGAATACTGCAGTTTTTAAATTATAAATATAGATTGTAGTTGTTGGCCAAAGTATGATACATGTAGTTTAACAGCCTTCATTTTATGGCCTACTCTTTAAACTTTTAAAGCAATGATGAATTCAGGCATTCTCTCTGAAACAATCATATGAGCCTTCCAAAAGAAACAATGTTTTAACTGTTTAAAATTAAAAAGTTAAAGTTTAATGCTACTTTAAATATTCTGACATATTTTCTAAAGCACTACCCTATTAACTATGCCAGGTTTAATCATATAAAAACTCTGAGTATAGACACTGGGGATTGTTGATTGTAGATCCTTCATTCTCTAATCTGATTATGCTCCTACTATGCACTCTGCTTGGGTAAAATTAACTTTTCTTTAAATGTGTTATGTAGCTACTTGGATTGTGGAAAAACAGTTATTTCTATGTTTAAATTATTATTTTATGCTTTCTGCTGTTCTGTATTTCATAAATGTTTTACTATTGACTGTGCAGTAAAAATATATCTAGGTTCAGATAATTCATTAATTCATTTGGTTTGCTTTAGTTGCTATATGGCTCGGTATATAGTGTGAAACCAGTCAGTTGTGATTTAGTCAACAAATTATGCTTTTTTTTCTTTCTATTTTGATTTTATTCAAAAAAGTTAAAATATAAAACTCCAAAAATTTAGGGGGGGAAAAAAGAAAACAAAAAACAAAAAAAATGCATTTAAAAACTAATATTTATAAACATATTATCCCCTCTAGTTGTATACTGATTAATACATTACTACAATATTTTTCCACCCCCTGCTAAACAAGCCCCCAATTTTTTTAAACTACTAAATTATTTGTAAATTATTGACCTGTCATTTATATACTATATTAATGGCAAAATAGTTAACATAAAGAACAATAACAATTAAAAAAACACAAGGTTAAAGTTTTAAAACCCTGTGTTAACAAACTGTTATTGTAATCAATTCGTAGCAAATATACCACAGCGTCTTATCAATCTCAAATCATTCTGAGAGTTGTTTTCTGATTAGGTGTGATAAATCCATTTCCAAAATCTCTTTAAATCTTCCTAAGGAAAACTAATTTATCACTTCTCCATTTAATCAGGCTTCTGCTGTTGTAAAAGAATGCAGCCTTGACTTTCACTTCAGTTACTTCTAGGTCTGCAAAGTCCATTGTTCTTTCCAACAGGTCTACAATTTCCAAATCACATTCCTTTTGTGAGTCTTAATTTATCCAGAGCTACATGTATCTGAATATTTTCCACAGCCATTATTATTTCATCAGACTTTTTAAAAAAGCTTTCAACTAAAAATTTTATGTTACCAATTGGGGTTCTTTTAGATATCAGCCCCCCCCCCTTACTTGTCCATAATCAGTTGCATTGTTGATGTGTAACTTATCCAGAAAACAAAGAACACCGAAGCAAAGTGAAGAAATAAATAATAAAACAGGGTAGATATTTTCTGACTATTTTGATCCAAGATTTAAAAATTTTTTTTTACAAATTTATAAAATGCAAAACCCTGTAGTGGGGAGTCCAATATTAATATAAACTAAATGAAATCACTTTCATCATTCAAAAACATGCTTTGTTTTCTTAGAGAGAACTGAAAGTTATTCAAAAGGGGGAAAACCAGCTAGAGTCCAGCAGGTGGTTAAAATAAATCAGTATTCAACTGACCAGTCAGCCTTTAAAGATTAAAAAAAAAAAGCAAAAAAAGCAAAAAGCAAAGTAAATCAGAAGATTCAAAAAGTGAAATTAATACCCAGGCATGCTTAAGAAAAGCATGAGAAAATTGTTGAGAAGATGGATTACCAGTGACTTTACAACTGCTCCCATGGGGAACGGGAATCTTCAAGACTCCACTTCTGATGTGGGTCCATTGTCTTCTGAAAGCCATCTTGGGTCATTCCTAAGTGCTCCCATTCAAATCCAGGGACCAGCACTGCTTTGGTAGAAAAATCAACAGATCGTTGGCAGGGGAAAAAAACTTTACCATTGGGCAGCCATCTTGGGAAGGCATCCAACAAGCTATGCTTGAGAAAATCATGGCTTGGTACAGCATTTATTTGTTAAATTCATTTGCCACCCATCTTGTGAAGAAGGCACAGAAGAAGCTATACTTTCTGAGAATGCTCCAGAAGATAAATCTATCCCAGCATCTACTTCTGTCGTACTATCACAGCACCATTGAGAGTATTCTGACATACGGCATTCTTGCATGGCGTGGGAGCAGCTCTGTAACAGATAAAAAAGCTCTACAGAAAATAATTAAAACTGCCCAGAATATCATCGGGCTCCAGCTACCAGCCCTGGACAACATCTTCGCATCTTGCAGTTTGAGGAAGTTGCACTCTTCCCATCCTGCTTACAATCTTTTTTGACTGTTGCCTTCTGGCAGAAGATACAGAACAATTAAAACTTGGACCACACATTTTCTGAATAGTTTTTATCTCAGAGCTATAATTGCACTCAATAATGAACTAAAGGGCCACCATCAGTGAGCTCTTGGACTGCATTATTTGGTCTGTTGTGTTGATGTTTGGGTGGTTCAGGGGCGGGGAATTTGTAGTGGGTAGGGGGAGTGTTTGGGGATTGTTATGTGTGTTGGGCCTGGTCTTTGGGTGTTATGTGAATTTCCTTGTATGGGATATATTGTGTATCTACGTACAATGATAATAAAGTATATTATTATTATCGGTTGTAAACACAATCTAAGTTTAATAACCATGAAGCCACTCCTCAGAAGTGATTTCCTCAGTCACTCAGAATTATGGATAACATTTATGTGCAAAGTTTAGACTTGGCCATTTCATATTCCTTATTCCCAAATAATTTGCCTGGTATATGACATGCTAATAATTCAAATTTCAGTCTTAAAATATATAAGGTCTAAAGCTGAAGTGACATCTCTAGTTATATAGTCTGTGAAGCTTCTCTAAGTATATGAAGTTTCTAAAGATTCAATTTGCAAGTTCCTGGATAGCAGATTGAATTGGATTTATTGTTGCTAGTGTGAAACTGGATGATGTGATCTGTACATATGGTAAATATGTTGTATATACTTATTTGCATAATTAAATGCTGAGTAGAGATTATCTTTTTGTTGGAAGCTTAAATGGAAGATCTTAATTTATTTGCAGGTGGACTTTTATATTGTACATTGTTAGAATTTTCTATATAGACAGATCTTAGATATATAAATGTGGTCAAATGTATTGCCACATATTTCCCAGACTCCTAATTTTCCATGAAGTACTATAGGTTGAAACTGACATAAGTAGATGTTATCTATCAAGCTTTATTCCATAGTGCATAGAATAGGCACTTGACTTTTGATGTAGGACTCAAAATATTTTTATAAATAATAAATGAAAATGGCATAAACACAATTATTGATATCCATTAGAAGTTAAGACATTGGATTTTAGTGATCTCAATACTACAGGTATCATAATCAGCCATTTATCCTATTTGAATGGAGAAAAATACTCAAGCGTTTTTATGCAGTACTGTAAATATGGACAAGAAAAAGTAAAGCAAAGGAGTTTTCTCTGTGGCAGAAACAAAAAAGGTAATAGTTAAGCATGGTAATGGTTTTTTAAAAATCTATATAAAGAGCTTCATGTTTCTGTTAACCGCCACTGCTAATGTTTTCAAGAAGTTTTAAGATTAACAATGGGTCTAGCATCAGCCTCCCTGAACATAGCTACAAGAAGAATATTGCTGCCAGATTTCACAGAACAATAGCAATAGCACTTAGACTTATATACAGCTTCATAATGCTTTTACAGCCCTCTCTAAGGGGTTTACAGAGTTAGCATATTGCCCCCAACAATCTGGGTCCTCATTTTACCCACCTCGGAAGGATGGAAGGCTGAGTCAACCTTGAGCTGGTGAGATTCGATCTGCTGAACTGCAGCTGGCAGTCAGCTGAAGTAGCCTGCAGTACTGCATTCTAACCACTGCGCCACCTCGGCTCTATTATAAAAAGCGAGAAGTGACTAAAACTGGGTCCAATAACCTGATTTGCACTGCAGAGGTAACAGTTCACTTTACTGGAAAAAAAAAACCTTCACTCCAACAAAACAATTTGTGTATTCTTGAATGCTTTGAGAAGGAGCGGCAGGATATTACTGTGTAGATAGTAAGTTTCCATGCTGTTTGCAGGATTGACCAAACAGCCTTTGGAATTACATCTTGCGGTTTTAATCTTTGCAAAAGCAGAACGTTTGAAATATAAAATATTGGATTAACTGAATTCTCCCCTTTCCTTGCTTTTTTAAGCATGCTGTGAAAAAAAAGAGTACACAGCATCATTAGCAATGCCACAATATAAATGGCTACATATTAGGAAACTAAGGATTTTACGGTCCTCATTGCATAGCCTAATGTGACCCATATCTGAGAAAACGGCCATTGTTTATTGAAATGAATCTGAAAAAAATTAATCTCTTCTGCATAATGAGCTAGTAAATTAGAAGAGCAGAATCATGCCTTCTTGTGTGGACAATAAGAGTTTAAACAGGTCATGTTTTCTTTAGTGTAAGGGAAATAAAAATTCTATTGTTTTTCTAATTGGCTATCTCCAGAGAATGATCTCGGTAAGTTGCTGTTTGACCCATGGTATTTCCAAACTTTACTCTAAAGTTGAACTGGAACCATTTATGTAAAAATTCACAGGAAAATGCAAGAACTGAGAATAACGTTGTTTTAAAAATCCTTATTGAATTGACCATGCTAACTGTTAACCATTAGGTTAAAAATTCTCCATTCAGGCAACGAAACCAGGCAATGCATCTGTTAGACAGTAGTAAAAAATTAGACTTTTTGATCTCAATGTAAATTATATTTTCTCTTTCTATGCTTGTATGGCTAAATTGTATGGCAATTGCACAAAAACATGGACCTGCAGTAAAAAAATAAACCTTCTGGTGAGAGAAAGTATTCCAGATTCTACTTATGCTTCAAAAAAAGTGCAAAAAGAGTGAGAAAGAAGTGGAAATATTCCCAAAGAGCAGAAGTTGTAGCATCTGTCAGATGATTGTTCAACTTTATGATCCCTACTTCACCGTCTTTCAGGTCACTGTGCAGGAAGGGATGTGTCCAAGTTAGACACTGAAGAAACATACTTTTAGATATCAAATTTAATATGAAGCCTTATTTTTTCTTACTAGGCATAAATTACAGGACATACCAATTAAAAACAATCACAATGTACATATTCATGGTTGTGAGCATAAACTTAGTTTAACACTGTAAAAAAGATACTTACTGATGATATCAGACTGGGAAGACATAGAGCAATGGCAAAATTAACAGCATAGATACATAATAGTGGTAAATTTTGGAACACTTCAGTGTTTAGATGAGACAGAGCTAACTTTTACTTCCTGAAAGACTCTAGTGGGGAAAATTTTAATGATGCTAAGTATGATCTCATCTTGAATAGCATTAGTGGGATAGTACGATGAGCAAAATACATCAAGATACATTTTGGAGGCCCTGGAAGCCATTCAATAGCACATAAATCTATGTGTCTGTATTGACAGTAAAGAAGGTGTCCTAGAGAGATTATAATTACTCTCCTTGAATCCCAGCATCCAATCCTGAGGCTGTTCAGGGAAAAAGCGAAGGCAATCTGTTGTCTCTAAAGTGAATGATTTAACTTGCAGGGAATTTCCTCTTTTGCATCTGATAAGACTTTAGCATGTATGAAGCCACCAATCTTTTTCTTGTGGGAGTGTAATACAACCATTTGACTGTTGCCCAATTTTGTAAGTTTATTTTATTTTAACCGCTTGTTCTATATTGGAGCACATGTCCAGAATTTGTTAGTCAATTTGAGCTTCTGCCTAAGTCTTAATGGAAGTGAGACTCCCATTATGACTTAATGGAAGCTTCGAATTTTGGAACTAAAGCCTCAACATCTTTTTTTTTCCCCAGCAATACCAAATCAAACAATGAGATAACAATTTAAGAGAAGAGCAACAAAGATGGTTAGGGAACTGGAGGCTAAAACATATAAAGAACGGTTGCTGGAATTGGGTATGCCTAGTTTAATGAAACAAAGGACATGGGGGGACATGATAGCAGTGTTCCAATATCTCAGGGGTTGCCACAAAGAAGAGGGAGTCAAGCTATTCTCCAAAGCACCTGA
>JANHFM010009560.1:159334-171491 GCA_032468115.1 Grayia smithii
AATTCAGAGCCTTTCCTTCCCGTTGCGCTTGGGAGCCGGAGTTGGAAAGAAAAGTTGAGTCTGCCGAGGAGGAGGGGGCGCTGCTCTGCAATGCGAAGGCAAGGCTCTGAATTGCATTAGGGGATCAGGCCACGGGCGGCAGGGGCTGGAAAGCAGGCTCGTTTCTCTTTAAGAGCTCCCGTTCAGCTCGGCTCCCAAGTGCAGAGAGGGCTACATTCCAAGTATAAGACGCACCCTGATTTTTACCTTCTTTTTGGGGGTAAAAAGGTGCGCCTTATACTCTGATAAATACGGTAAAATATAAGAATTCCATATCACAATCCATTAATAATCCAATAATTCATTTAATATTATTAACATTAACATAGAATTATGGGTTTTATAACACATTAAAAACAGATACTGTGGCAGAGCTGTGTACATTCTCAATATTTTTGGATAATTAAAGTATTAACTGAACTTGTGTGGTTTCCTTTTGCCAATTCTTTGTAGTCCTTTATAACAGATAAAAATGTTTTTTAAAAGGTAACTTCCACTCTTATAATGCTCTTGAAAAGGGCAAAAGAGGTAAGAACAGGAAAAATTAGGTAATTTTTAATCTTGATCATTATTGAATTAATATTGATAAAATTTAAAAATGTGCTAAGAGTAGTTATAAAAAGTGTGCTTTCTTTTTAGATTCTCCATCAAGAACACCTGTGCTGGTAGGATCTGATGAATTTGATAAATGTCTCAGCAATGACAAGTTTTCTCATGAAGAATATAGTAATGGTGCTCTGTCAGTTCTGCAATATCCATATGGTGTGTGAATTGAGCTTTATTTTCAACTTTTCCTTCAAAAGATTATTGCATTTACATTAGGACCTATGACTTTCACTAATTTAAACAAAAGTCACAATACTGATATTTCTGTAGAACTGTTGTTGGCCTTTTTGGTAAATTACGTTTCTAGATAAATTAATGATAATGTTTTATATTCACTAAATAACTTAGAATAGGGAGACTTGTTCCAAAAGGACACTGGCTTTAGCATAATGTCCAAAAGAAAGACAACATGATTTTAGCAAAGAAAAAAAAGGGAGTAGACCAAAACAAAACACAATTAAAAAATCTTTTATAATGTAGAGCTTTTCTATCTTGTCTGCATAAAATTGCCAACACCAGTTGAAACCATTCCTAGATATTTCTTGGAACTTGCCCCCGTTCCCTACCTGAGTGTCCACATGATTAAAACCAATTCCTATCCATATATACAATATATGTGTGCTTGGTTATACATGCTTCTCAAAATTATAATTAAAAAAGGTAAAGCAAAAAAAGGTTTATCAACCAAATTAATTATATAAAATAAGGCACCCTGTTTACAGAATTAATTGACCTATCTGTATATAACAGTCATCTCTCTCATATAAACCATAATTATACAGAAGTGGGCAGGTAATATACATATAAATTCATATATGCTTCCCAGCTATATTCCAACAGAAATAGTAAAAAGTGATGGAGAAAGAAATGGATAGTTTTACTGAGAAATAAAGAGAAAAGAATTTTAAAAACCTATATGGATGTGAAATAAGAGGAAGAAATCATTGGGCACAGAAAAAAATAGTAAAGATTTTTTTTTAAGTTTAATTCTCCAAGAAACAACCCTTTCTGAGGTAATATTCAAAAGATCCAGATTTGTAGCAATGATATTTACTACATTTGCACCTTCTACTCATTGTTTATAATAGCAATTTTTATCAAAGAAAACCCCTCTGAGGATACTACAATATGGATTTTGTAGTATTATACTTGGTAAATAGTGTGGATTCAGATTTGGCTATCACCTTCCCAGCTGGGTTCTCAAACTCTGTTTTTTACATGACATAGAGGAAGACAGATAGGTAAAATAAGTAGTCTTAAAACCTTACACGGTATTCCTAAAGCAGGGTAATTTTGAAGAAACTAGTTTATTTTTTAACAAGATTTGTGAATGTAAGAAAAGTATTTTTCTTTATGCACGATCAGATATTAACAGTACAATTTAAACTCACTAATACCAAATAGTTAAATGAAAAGGAGGGAGAAAAAGTTGTCAGTTATATTTCATGTAAAATATTGTCTCATTTTAATTGCCACAAAAGTATTTCTATGTAGTCCATGCGAAGCTGATGTAAAATTATCCATTCTCCCAGGTAGGTTATATTATCCTTTCAAAGATCCTTATAAAAGTTGCCAATAGAGAAGACAAGATACAAATATGCCGAAATAGAGGAATGTTAACATATAGTGTGCCTATACGGCACTGGCACAGGGTACTTGCGGGACCATCATCTGCCTTCATCCAACCGCCCCGTGCACTCACATAGGGCTGCGCTCCTCAGGGTGCCATCGGCCAGACAATGTCGGCTGGTGGTGCCCAGAGCAAGAGCGTTCTCTGTGGGCGCACCTACCCTTTGGAACTCCCCATTGACCTTCGGACTGCCCCTGACCTCCGTTCCTTCCGGCATGATCTTAAGACATGGCTTTTTAATCAAACTGGCTGACGTGACTGGGTATTTTAATTTAGTTGTTTTAAAATTGTTTTTAAAAATTTTAACTAGATTTTAATTGTTTATTAATTATGCATTTATACTATTTCTTCTTTTATTTATTGTTATATGTGGTTTTTGATTGTTGTACGCCGCCCCGAGTCCTTCGGGAGAAGGGCGGCATATAAATGCAATCAATCAATCAATGGGATGGGAGGAGGGTGTGCTTGGACTTGAAAAGTTCTTCAATTTAGAGAAAATGAGGTGTACAGATATCTTGCAGTTTCTCTTAAACTTATTTCTAGCATACTTCTACAGGTCTGGGAGAATGAACTGACTTCATGCTGATATTTGATACCACTACTATTACATTGGTGTCAAAAGAACCCACCAAGGCACCTGAGTTGAAAGGATTAGCCAGTGACATTACTGTTGCCTATGGGACGCTCAAAGGGGCCCCTTTCATGTCCTCGGTTTTTTCCCACAAGTGGTACCTGTTTTATCTATTTGTATTTGTAGAATGCATTAGAACTTATGTTGGCAAGAACTTTGATAAATTTACAGGAGCTCATTCCGTCATGAAGCTTTCAGACTCAGATATAGTCTCAGATATAGAGCTGCCAAACTGTTGTCACTCTCATGTAGTTAGTAGGACACTGCTACTAACTGGGGGGAAGCCCTCCCCCCATCACCCCGATAGTTGATGTTGTTTCGTCTTTGTAGCACCATTTTTTCAGCATGGATAGTCCACAGTTAAAAAGGAATTGACTGGCATCCCAAATGTTCCTAATTTCTGCTCAACCATTTCTGCTCATCGTACATAATGGAAGGTAACTGTCATTATGCAGGACTAGGTATAGCAACCCTGGAGGAAAAAATATCTCATATTTCCTATATCTCCAATAATGTCTATGCCCTGGGTTCTGTTTTGGACATCCCACATTCAAGCCTGAGTACTATGTTGGGGTACCCCAGAGTGTGACAAATAAAGAACTTTAAGTGGGTTTTAGAAAATATTTAATAATATTCACTATTTTAATTATAGATAATGGCTATTTTTTACCATACTACACACGAGAGAGGAATAGACGAAGCACACAGATAACTGTAAGATTTGCTGACAATATGAATTCAAGGATCATCCGAAAAAAAGATCCAGTTCTACTTCTGCACTGGTGGAAAGAAATTGCTAGTACCATCTTATTCTGTATTATGGCCACAACTTTCATTGTGCGCAGGCTTTTCCATCCTGATGCTCATAACAGGGTAAGTATAGGATTCCAGAAGTGAAAGTACACATATTTCCTTTATGGAGAACTTTGCATCTAATCATCAGTATTAAAATAATTAAAAGGTATTTCAGATCAGTTGTGATTGTCTGCTTCATCTTTTAGTGCAATAAAAGTAACATTTAGAATTATAAACAAGATTTCTAAATTATTAATATCTTTAAATCATGTTCTATATTTTTATATCATGTTTTCACACAATCACACCATATGGCCAAAAGGATATTATGTGATACCACTGCACATCCAATGCCAGACATTGAAAAAAATACCTTAAATAGTTCTGCAACTGTCACTTTTTAAATTCATGTCAGAATAGCTGAGAATATTTGTGAAATGTATAAGCTGTTCAGTTTTGAAGGACTCTAATAAATATACAAAGTCAATGCAAATACTTACAATATATGCAAAACACTAATATCTGGAAACATATAATAACATTTATTCCTTTGGTACTGGAAACTCCGTGCCAACCAATCGCAAAATACTGCTGAAACAGCCAGTTTTTACATTCTACAGAAATATATCATGACAAATTTTCTAATAAAAGGAACTGTCACAGAAAATGCCCATTTTGAGACTCCTCCTTTTCTTTGGGAGGAAATCTTCAGCAGCCATTCTCTCTATTCAGAGTGAGTGAGTGGTAGAATCTGTAATGTTTTTTGTGATACTTTATTTATCTGCATCCTTTAGAAATCCAGAATTCATCTGAAATTAGATAATTTTTCCAATTAACATTTCAGTTTCATTGCCTTTTATTTGTTTTGTTTATCAGCAGCGGAAGGAGTCTGAAACTCAGTGTCAGACAGATAATAAAAATGAACAAAGCAGAGATGACCTTAAGAATTCTGGATATGTGTCAAGGTAAAAGTAGTCATTATTCTTTAACAAAATACATTCATTGCAGTAGCCTTTGAAAAATAAACGTTGATAGTTAATTTGCTTTAGTTTGTGCTAAAAGTAGTGGGTACCTTTTATGTTGGAGGAATATTGTACTAGCATTATTTCCAAATTCATTTTTCTTGAATGTATAGTATCTTCACCTCCTTTCAATAAGTTGTTTCTTAATTGCCGCTTTTTAAGAAGAGTAATAAGAGAAGCTGTTGTTGCAAGGAGAAGAAGTGAAAAGTTTAGATATACTTATTAATGTCAGATAAATTACTAGGTGTGGGATTATAAAACCTGTAGAGGCAACTGCTATTTCAATAATGTATTATTAATATGATTATTGTATGGTTTTCTGTGATGCATTTTGTTACCCTTCAAAAATAACTTTAAATGGATGAAAGTATTATATTAAGATAATATTGGAAATAATATATTTCAGGGTTTTACATGCAAATGATTGATTTTATGTTTCCTTACATTTATTATTGAAATTTCAAATAAAATATGAAATAGTTTTAAAAATATTCATAAAAATTTGCTAAGAAACAACAATAAAAAACCCATTAGCAGCTTTATAAAAGGTTTGTGCTTTCATGTTTATCATTACTGGTAGCCAGAGCTTCTATACTGACTCATCTGTCAATCCACAATACAAACTTCATGTCCAGCATACATTAACAGATCACTGGTCTCTTAGTAGACCAGTTTAAAAATATATTCTGTTGAACTGAAAGTGTAAGAAATAATACAATTCAGGCTTCTTTAACCTGCCATGTTGATCAAGGAGTGGCTTTCTTCAATAGCAAATGTAGTAGTCAAGCAGTTCCCCAATTATTGGCAGGTCATTATGCCGAATGTCTGTTCACATACATTGACCAGACAACTAACAACTCAAATATGTGAATCATCAAATAAAAGCCTGTGTTAAAATAGTAGTGTGCAAGTACAGAAAAAATCAATTTACTTCTGTGTTTTCTTGCAGGTTTCTGACAGATTTTGAACCAGTTCAGTGTCTCGGTCGTGGAGGTTTTGGAGTAGTATTTGAAGCCAGAAATAAAGTTGATGATTGTAACTATGCTATTAAAAGAATTCGTCTTCCAAATAGGTAATTACATACCTTTCTGGTTGCCTTCATGTTCTACTCTAGATGACACAAAGGTTCACGTATTGGTTGGCATTGTTTTAGAACTATTTTATTCAATGGCTGGGAAGGTTTTCAAAATTTAAAAAGTAACATTAGATATTATAAGAAATCAGGGTTATTAGTTTTAGTAATAATTACAGTATAAATAATTCAGTAAATTTCTGAACATTCTCTTGGAGCCTTCTATAAATGTGAGTTCCTAAATTGTTTTTTTAAAAAAAAAATAATTACAAAGTGGACTATAGTCAAGAATATTTTTGTTGTGGTTTGGAGCATTTTATATTAGAGTAATTGCATTATTTCTAAATCCATCTAATGTGAGGACTGTTGGAAAAAGAAGTTTGAGTTCTCCAACTTTTCACTCAAAAGGATTCAGTCCTGAAATTACAATCATATGCATAACAGGGGTTCTTCTAATAAAACATTGGGTTGAATAAGAAAATAGACTATTTCAATTAATTACTGAGTAGGATGTATAATTTACATGCAAGGAAATAAAAGAAAATCTATTTTGTCACCTGAAAAGACTATGGAAAGTAACCAATTTACTCTACATGAATCTTTTGTCTTTGTTGTTGTTGATGCATTACCTCAAATTTTAGGGAGCTGGCACGTGAAAAGGTTATGCGTGAAGTTAAAGCATTAGCAAAACTTGAACACCCTTCTATTGTTCGATATTTCAATGCTTGGTTAGAAACACCACCTGAATGCTGGCAAGAAAGAATGGATGAGCTGTGGTTGAAAGATGAGAGGTATTTACTTTAGTTTTTAGAAAATGTATCAATTCATTAAAGGGCTCTGGAAATAATGGTTGTGTTCACAAATCTTGTTAAATCAGAAACACAGCATACAGTCACTCTACCCTACTGATGTGGAAGGGAACTGGCACACTGCTAGAGAAAGGAAACTCAGATTATCAGAATCCAAGCTTCCTTTCTTTGGCCCAGCACACCAGTTCTGCACACAGAGGGAAGCTCTCCACCCTCTTTCATCAGGAAGTTCTTTCACTCTGTTCATTTAGTGACCCATGCAGTCGTTTAGCAATCAGGAAGGCTGAGATGGTAATTGAGCAAGGCAGCCTATCAGCACCTCACAGGCAAGCTCCATTATGGTCATAAGTTGAGGGTCACCTATATTGCATATTTTAAAAATGGTTCAAAGTAAGTAAGACTGTATTTATACAGAACAATATAGAAAACTTTGACAAAAAACATCTAGTGGTCCATCAAGTCTGCCCTATGAGGAGTTGTTTGTTTTATTTATTCTTATATTTAAAAAAAAAAATTATCAGATGATAGGCATGTATTTATCTAAAACATGTTTAAACTCAGTTACTGATGACTGACCCACTACCTCCGCTGGACATTGATTCCAAGCTTCCCCTACTCTTTTTGTGAAGTAACACTTTTACATTTGAAGTTTTTTCCTATCAGTATGAGGCTATGCCCTGCCTTCTTGATTTTTCCTTAATAATATAGCTTAGGTGTGTGATTTCTAGGCCTTTCTAGGGTCATATGGGATCTGTTGGATGTCTCTCCCCAAAGGTGGAAAGAAATAACTTTGATTGTACAAATTTATTTAAACTAAAAAAACTCCCACACTTGTATTATCAACCCTTTACACTTTTATAACGGTAGAGGCTGAAAGAGTATTGCTTGGAAGCATCTGGAAGTGGATTCATCCATACAATATTCTTTCTTTCATTTAGCAGTTATGAGATGTCAAATTAGTTTGAGAAATAATAAGTTAAACAATTTATGAGATTGTTAATAGTTTTAAATAGCATTTCCTACTGTAATAAATTAATAAATTCCCATTAATAAAAAAGATGCTAGAAGCCATAGAAGGAAAAAGGAGTCCATGTCATCTGCTCCCTTCTGCTCAGGTAAGTAGGACTGCAGGAAGATTTGAGAATAAATTACTTCTTTAGAAAAAAATCTTGAAATGTTCCTGTTAAAATGTTCAGCACATTCTTTTGTAAGGTCCTTTATACTCTGAATGTTGTAAAAAGTAACTTGATGATGAATCTAATTATTTTAATTTAAACTATTAGGGTATGCCCAATTTGAAAATAATTTGGAAAAAATTACCAAACCTTATGCAAATGCAGCTCATCCTGTACTATTAAACAACCATACTCTTGTTTAGACTTCTGTATAAGCCCAAAAAGATCCTGGTATTTTATGGAGTCATCTTGTTAAGCAATTTTTAAAGCATTAGCACCTTTTTTCAAGTTGTAAAGGAAGGATGGAAAACACCATGACTGCTTGAATGAATAGACAGTTTCTGGGCTCATGCAGGGTCTAAAGCATTCCAAATCATTTTTGAAGCATGCATACCCTAATTCATAGACACGGAAAAAGCTTTGTATTTTTGCTGTGTGGGCAACATATGGTAAGATTAATTTAAGTTTCTAATCTTATCTTTTGCTTTTTTAAATATATTTAAAGTATTGATTGGCCACTCAGTTCTCCTAGTCCAATGGAGGTACCATCATTTAAAATTAAAACAGAGCCATTCTCTACTGAGGAAAACATTGAAGTCATTGCTACATCTGTAGAAAAGAAGAGACTGATTTCCGTAGGAATACCTTGTGACCAATCAGATTCATCAGACAATAAGTTTTCTCCTTTGGAATTTTCTGCCGTCAAGAACAGAGATTTGATCCAATTGGCAAGTGCACAAGATACTTTCACTCATAGCTGTGATATGGAAGGCAGTGCTGTTGATGATAATGATCCTGTACATTCCTTTGAAGTTTATCTTCCTGCTAAATCGGTAGTAAGGTTGAGGGAGCGAACATCTTCTTCTATTGTCTTTGAAGACTCTGGTTGTGACAATTCTTCCAATAAAGAGGGTAATGTTACCAGTTTGCTTCATGATAGCCATTTTGAAGATAAAGCAACAAGCACAAGAGAGTCCAATAATAGAAACTCATCTTCATCTTTATCTATTTCTCCACCAAGACCAACAACTTTAAATTTGGACTGTTCTAACAACTCTGTTCAAAAACATTTACCTACCACTCCAAAAGTATATCTTTATATCCAGATGCAACTTTGTAGGAAAGAAAACCTTAAAGATTGGATGAACCGAAGATGTACAATAGAGGAGAGAGAAAGGACGGAGTGCCTTTTGATATTCCTGCAAATAGCTGAAGCTGTCCAGTTCCTGCACAGTAAAGGGTTAATGCATCGGGATCTCAAGGTTTGTACTGAGAACACAATATAATTATTTATCTCCCTAGAACAAGTTATTTAATTATATGTATGTATTTGAAAAGCATTTTCATATTCCACAGAATTATTTCTTCATTGTTGTATATTAAGAAGGATGTCAGAAAAAATATATACAATTTATTATTATACAACTTATTATTTATTAGTAATCTTTGTCAGTTCCAGTGTGAACATAAAGGAAATTATATAAATTATAACGTATTAAGTATGTATCCTGCCCAACTCTCAGTGACTCTGGGCGATCCATCAAAGCAATTTTAATAAGCATTAAAAATAAAGAAAAGCTATATGCAGTATAAAAATGTACTGTGGAAAAATTACTCAAGAGTAAATACTGTCACAAAATAGAAATAGAAATTATTTCGATGAAATATAATCCCCAGTAAATAAGTTTAGTATTGCAGCCATAGGTTGTAACATACAATGCACCATAAAATACAATAAAATAACAGTGAAGTAGAAAAACTTTAAAATAAGTAAAATAAAGTAATGAAAAGAGTACAGGTAGCCCTCAACATAACAATCATTCATTTAGTGACCATTCATAGTTACAACAGCACTGAAAAATGTGTCTTATAATCAGTTCCACATTTATAACTGATAACAGTATTCCCACAGTCAAGTGACCAAAATGTGGTTGCTTGGCAACAGCATATATAGGTAGTCCTCGGGTTATGACCACAATTGAGCCCAAAATTTATGTTGCTAAGTGAAACATTTGTTAAGTGAGTTTGCTCCATTGTACGACCTTTCTTGCCACGGTCGTTAATTAGTGTATTTGTTAGTTAATAATATGATTGCTAAGTGAATTTGTATTCTCCATTGAGTTTGCTTGTCAGAAGGTCGCAAAAGGACACTGCAATGTCATAAATGTGAGTCAGTTGCCAAGCATCAGAATTTTGATCATATGAGCATGGGGATGCTGCAATGGTCATAAGTGTAAAAAATGGTCATAAGTCACTTTTTTCAGTGCTGTTGTAACTTTAAATGGTCATTAAATGAACTGTTGTAAGTCGAGGACTACCTATATTTACAATGGTTGCAGCATCCTGGGATCATGTCGTCATGATTTATGACCTTTCCTAGACAAGTTCTAGCAAGCAAAGTCAATAGGGAAAACCAGATTTTCTTAAAAACGGCATGATTCACTTAACTGCAGTGATTGTAATCATAGCTTTTTGCTATGTCATAAAAATGTCAAAAAAATAGATTGACTCATTTAACAAGGGAAATTCTGGTCTCAATTGTGATTGTAAGCCAAGGACTACCTGTATTAGATATTTTTTTAAAACTTACAGCAAAAAAGCCCCCAAGCTACAACTAACAACTTAAGTATGGTATTCCTTTCTAAGTTTAATTGACAGCAGGGAAAATGCAATAACTTGTCACTGACAATTGAAAATATATTTGCAAGAAGATAGTTCAGTTTTTCAAGATTGGAGCCCTTGAGTTAGCACACCATCAGTAATTTGGCCTTAATCTCATTGAACATGAGGCAGCAGAGGTCGTAATGGATAATGTCCTTTGCTTGACCAACACCACAAGGACAGAGATGTTTACAAAAAGAAATATCTCCATTTGAGATCTTTGAAAGACATGGTTTGCAGGTAAAAATATGTTAAAGCCCTTCCAGTAAAGCACTGGTTATGTTAACCAGGTTCCTGTAGAAGTTTCTGTTTTTATAATGATGATATCAAGATGAACATTTGGGTGATAGTACCTCAGTGGCATCCCTCTCAAAAAGCCTTTCTTTGTTATTTTACCTTCAAAGACTTCAAAGAGAACTGAAGTCTCCCCAAAGTAAATGGGAATACATTTGTTTGCAGAATGGGTGACAGAAATTTGAGTCCATTGGATCCCAACTGTATAACAGAGAAAACAGAGTTTGGCAAGATGAGATTCTTGAAGCTTTCTAGTTTCTTATAATGCCTTAGCAATGCAAGCTATATTCTAATGGTAGTGAAAGGTAGCCTATCTCCATCCTAAAATAGGTAGTGAGGGTGCCCTGAATGTGGGGCCCACAATCTTCCTAATTATGTTGTTTTGGACTACTTCTAATTGGGCAATAACATTCTCATCTCTCCCCATATCTCAGCCCCATACAACAAATGGGCAATCATCTTTCCTTAAAATATTTTAACTTCAAGGGCTACCATAACATGCACAAAGAGTACACAGTACATTTAATAATGTCAGTAGTGAATTGTGATTTCAGTTATATTAAACAGTGCTATTTGAGATTTTGCTGAAGAGTTAAGAGTTGAGGTCACTGAGGACATATTTAAAATAAGTTTAATTTAGTGTCAAGTTTCCTCTAGTGTTTTGAAGCTATTTTTCGTCCTAGGTTCTAATGTTTTGTCAGTTAAGACGACAAAACGTTTTCCAGAGGATGATATTTCAGACAATTTCAAAACAATCAGGAGTGGCTTGCATTCCTGGGAATTAGTTCACAGATTTTCCCTTTTCCTTATTGCCCCATTTGTAATAGCAGGTTCTCATCACTAAGAACTGCCTTGGAAATCCAGATTGGAAGGTGATACATTTTTCAAAATGTGGAAATAGACTAAAAGACTTGGATTCTGCTTTCATGAGCTTCGGAACAGATACTATCTAGCTGATGAATCTAGGGGAAAAGACAAAAATTAAAACTTTAATATTGGGCTTTTATTTTAACCCCTACAATTTTGGTGAATTGGAATTTTTCTGTATATTGCCCTTATTGCCCACTTTGGGCCCATTTAAAATAAATCTTAGAATCTAAGGGATCCTTGTTTCTAGTTTTGAAACCTGGTCACAAAATGAAAGCTGTTACACATATTTGGTTGTTAGTAATAGGTAAGTGATTTATTTTGATCCAGAATCACATAAGGAATTTACATTGTAGAATAACCCAGATTTGTAGATAGTAGGGTGGATGTTCTATGGGAATATGTGGACCAAAGAAGAATATTCAGTTGATTTTTTTACGGGAGCTTCCCGTTACTTCCGTGTGACACCTCTCCTGCGTGAGCTGCACTGGCTACCGGTGGCCCTCCAGATTCGCTTCAAGGTGCTGGTACTTACCTATAAAGCCCTACATGGCAT
>JANHFM010009560.1:199871-215199 GCA_032468115.1 Grayia smithii
CGGATCGCCGAACCAATCGGCAGAATCGCTACCGGATCGCGCGATCCGGTGCGATCCGGTAGCATTTCACCCCTGCTCCATAGTCATGTGATCAAAATTCAGATGTTTGGCAACTGACCAATATTTATGGCAGTTGCACTGTCCTGGAGTCATGTGATCAATTTTTATAATCTTCTGACAAACAAAATCAATGGGGAAGCCAGATTAATGTAATCATGTTACTAACTTAACAACTGTAATGATTCACTGTAGCAAGAAAGACTGTAAAATGGGACAAAAGTCACTTAACGATTGTTGCATTTAATAACAGAAATTTTGGACTCAGTTGTGGACATAAGTTGAGGACTACCTGTAATTGGTCTAACATTACTTAGTTAATTTAATTATGGAATTGGAATTTGTGAACCTGTGATAAATAATAATTATTAATTATTTACAGATTTATTTATATTAGACTTCGTATATAATATATACATATTATATACGTATAATATATATACATATATATATATATATATATATATATATATATATTATAAGGTCTTTTGATTAAATTGACTGAGTGGCAAGACTAGTGGCCTTGATGTTAAGGTAAACATAGAACAAGTTAGCTTCAAATGTTTGAACAAATTTACTAGGGTTTCTTACACAAATGGCATTTCAAGTGCTGGCATTTCTCACAGTATGTCAATTTTAGAGTTTAATTTCTAGAAATCTGTCAGTTAATTTTTAAACCAGTTAATAGTGTGTAAAGCAACTATAAATTAATTTCAGAATTGCAAATTTTGCATCACCTTTTCAAATAAGATCAGATATAGAAGTGGTATGCCATACTATTCTTGCAAAAAAAAAAGTTCAAAGAAATTATCATGTCTTCAGAGGGAAATGCTGTGATTGCTGAGTTTTATTTGTTGTGTGAGCAAAAAATATATCATAGGGGAAGTAAGAAACTCTTCTCTAATTACCCTACACAGTGATAGGGGTTTCTGAAAGGATTATAAGCCAAGAATCTTTCTAAGTACTGGGATGTTGTTACAGCTAATCAAAGGTAACTTGCAAACACCCCCCCAAAAAAACAACACCACCCTGTCAACAGGTGAGAAAAAGAACAGTCCAAATATGGAGTTATGCATCAAGTATTAGATACAAAGTTATTACAGCTGAAAGGTTTAGGTTAAAAAAAGAAACCTAATCTCATTGGTTTCTTTAGAGTTTTGGTGGGATAGTTGCTGAAACATTTAGGAGAACTGGACACACTGGCTGACAGATTGATATGGTTGAAATGATAGCAGAAAGATAAGGGACTGTGGGTACCTTTTTATGAATAACCCTCACAGCCTTTAAACAACATCTTACAAGGAACAGAATTTCCATGGCTAAGCTAGGTGGTTTATAAGGGAGTAGCACCCGGTTTAACAATATTTTTGCCATGGTTGTTAAAACTAATCACTGTAGTTGTTAAGTAAATCGTGCAGGCATTAAACAAATCTGGCTTCTCCCATTGACTTTGCTTATCAGTAGCCAAATGGGAAGGTTGCAAATGGGGTTTCCATGACTCCAAGATACTTCAATCATCATAAATACACGAAGGTTGCCAAGTACATGAATTTGGGTCATGTGACCAAGGGGATGTTGGGACAATCATTAAGTGTAAGGACTGGTTGTAAGTCATTTTTTTCAGTATCATTGTTAACTTGTAACTGCTGCTAAATGAATGATTATAAGTTGAGGACTGTGTATGTGTGTCCATATATACAGAGAGAAAGATAGTGTTGAACCTCCCACCCCCACCCACCCCAAATTCTTCACAAATAATTTGGCTCTAGTATCACTTTAGAAAACTGGGTGTTAAGTTCACCTGGGAAATTCATATGGGGAGCATTTTTAAATATATTTTTTTATCTCATGTTCTTTTTTCAGCTATTAGTGAGACTTTTCATTTGCTTTCAGCCTTCAATATTAAAAGAATCACTCCCAACCTTTAGCATTTGAAATATGACTCTTCTGCTCTGTGCTGTCTTCCCAGAGGCTTGTGGGAAACTATGGCCAGTTAGGAACATGGTTTCTTGGAAATCATCTTAGGAACAAAGTTTCTTGAAGCCATGGCCACTTAGGAACATGATTTCTTGGAAACTATGGCCACTCCATTCAAATGTGAATGAGATTAATCAGGTGCTCTAAAATTACTAAAATAATACAATTGTGACCATTTATTAAACAATATACTATATAAATAGTAAATATTACAATTGGCAATGTTGGACCCTTAACCTTTTTAAAAAACTGAAACTTCTGTATCACTTATATTGTTATTGCCAAGTGATTGGCAAATATAGAAAGGAGAATCCAGTTGAGTCCACTATATGTAATGTCAAGATTGTATATATTTAAAATACTTAACTCATTTGATATCTATTATTAAACTAATATTAACAATACTGGATTAAAATTAAATTACAAATAAAATTGTCTGTCTAGTCCTTAGTAGTAGTTCTTATCAAAAACTAAGCAACCAATTTCAATAAATTTGGATCAGCCTGCACATATGTTGTGTTTATTTGTATGAACATCCATTTTACTTTATAATACATACAATTAAGATGTTTTAAAAAATACTAAGTATAAAACATAAAAAACTGCAGGGAAAACTTGGATTTACAAATATGTTATCAATATCAATAAGAGTCTATTTATATATTCCTGTTTTTATCCAGTTTTGTTACTGCAAATGTTTAGGAATACCCACTAGAAATCCATCATCACGATCAATAAATTCAAGATTGAGCTATCAGATAGATTTATGGAAGGCAGCATAAAGCTAGGGTGCACCTGGAAGCTATTATTTCCTGAGCAGTTTTGGGTGACAAGCATGTCATATGCGAACAGACTGTGGTTTAACACACCACATATAATATCCTCATTTGCTCTGCAAATGCTCGCGTGCACACACAATACTGATGTCGAACTTTGAAAGGCGCCGCTAATTTCTATTCCAGTCTCCTCCTTTGCCCTTCTTGCAACGCCCGAAAAATACCTCCAGGCGGCTCAACATGAATGACGAAACGGGAACAGGCGCGGAGCCCGTTTGCCGAAACAGAGCGACGGAAATGAACGCGGCCACGAACTTTCAGTCCCCGTTTTGCTCAGCTAGCAAAGTTGCTTCCCCGGAGTACCGGCGGCCTCCGGCAATGCCCGCCAGCGAAGTTCTCGGAGGCTGCCGCTGCAGAGAAAGTGGCTCCTTATTTTAGAACAGCGCTCTAAAACGTCCTTTGTTTACTTCGGATCCACCCGTCCGATCCTTCTCAGGACAGGTATTTTGTGTAGGTGAGAATTTTTTTTTAAATTTACCGACCCAAAGAGGAGATGAAAGGAAAATATTCAAACGAGGATAGTGGTGATTTGGAAGTTGTAAACCTTGTCAATAAAAGCGGCGAGGGAATAGGGCACGTGGATCCCGCCCGCAGGTGTTCTGTTGATCCCAGCCCGCGTCCGCGTTTTCCTTCCTTCTGCTCGGGAAGTATTCACAATTCCATTTATCATTTATAACACGCACAAATTTCCCATCTTTAACTGGAAATCAGTCGATTGTTTAAATAGAAATTATTTTTCGTGTAGCCATCCATGTTTATACAGTAAACAGACTGTCCACAGAACTTCACAGATTGTAGACTTTAAAATCGGCTGTTCAAATGAAGGTAATTTTACATCGGAGCAATATTATATGTTTCCTAATACAGCAATGAAGTATCCATACTGTTTCATTAAAATACGGTTTTTCTCTTTTCGGATCTGGAAAGAAGTGCCTTTCAATTCGATATTCATAAGATTTTCTAGGTGGCTTTGAAGAAAAAAAAAAGTACGTATTCTGCCAGTTTTGTGAGCATTTCAGCACTGGAACATACTCACATACTCAGAGGGTGGATCTGAAAAAAAAGCCATTTGACAATCTAACAATCTAACTTTCCCCAAAGTCAGGGGAAACAGTGGCAAACCTAAAATTCGAAAGACTTTCAAGACTTTCCATTTTTAACCAGTGTAATGGTATAATTTTTGACTGGATTGTATACTTTATATCAATGCCAAAAATGATAGAAGTAGAAATTTCACTATGCACCAAGACAAATTCCATGTGTGTCCAATCACACTTGGCCAATAAAGAATTCTATTCTATTCTATTCTATTCTATTCTATTCTATTCTATTCTATTCTATTCTCCATAAATCCAAATCACTGCATAAGTTGGTCATTATCCTTTCTTGCAAGTAAGTTCCGCTACAATTTATTGACAAGTAATGAGGTATGAAAAGGCTTCTAATAATGTCCAGTAGCAATGCTAATCTATACAGCAAAAGCAACACTATGAGACTGAAATGCTGAAACTAAGATATTTTTATACAGTAAACACTAACAGAGATTCCAGAATGAACTATGTCCTTAATGGTTCTTAAACATTTTAGCAAGTAAGGAACACTAAACCAATTGCCTATATTCTAAATTAATGTAAGCATTTTTGTTTGATGATTCAGCACGATACAATCAATAGTGTTCTTTTTATTTTGAGCACATCTTTTGACTACAATCTATCACCCAGAGTAACTGAAAATAAGGAGAATCAATTGAATATAGATGTGCATATGTGTATCCTAATGATTCAGCCAAGGAAATATTATTATGATATAAAAGTGATATAAAAGTATATTTATGTGTGTTTGATCCATTATCCATTGTATTATTTTCTACTTAGTGAACAGTGGAATATTTTATTACTTTAGAAGAAAAGTTACGGCAGTCAGAGTTGTTTCCTTTTGTATACATTTGTCTAGATATCACCATTATATGTAATTTATTTCATATGTTAATGGCAGGATATTGAAGGAAGTTCATTACTGGAGGGTGAATCCTGGCAATCAAGGGCAACAAATAAGTAATATATACAATGATATAATAGTAGTAGTTCTGGTTGTTAAAGGAATTGTTTTCAGTCACAGCATGAACTTCAAACTAAAATCCCTCTCAAAAACTTGTAGTTGATTTTGAACTTTCTCTGATTTTTTAAAAAAGCGGGGAAAGAGGAATGCTCTTTTGAAACAAGATGAAGAATAACAGAGGGAGGGAAAGATGAGTTTGCTTTATCTTTTGCCAAAATAATTCTCATTTCACATTATATTCTGAACCCGTTCTTCTAAAAGATACAGTTTTCTATCACTCCAGCACAAAACTGAATATATACATTCCTTGAACAATGTTGGTCAAACTGAATGGCTCACCAGTGCCTCTTTATTCACTCTTTTGTTGATTTAAGCAAGAGAGACCAGGATTTTGTCTCCTAAATAAATAAGAATAAATAAAGAGTACTTTGTTTCTCCTCCTCCAGAAGTTTTACAATTTATCAGCAGATGCCTAAAGTATAGACTATAGTTAATGGTGCAATACTGCTGTTTCTTGTAAGTCCTCTTTAAATCAGTCAAGTCTCATTCTCGATGAAACGCACAGCCTAACATTTCAAAGGTGTCCCTGAGGTGGGATTCTCCCAATCCCCACTGCAGAATGTAAACCCACAGAAAGAAAGGGCGGGGTTGCATCTTGCGTGCGCTTTTTTAGACCTGGTCCCCTCAACTTCCAGGCAATGAGGCAAAAAGGAGGGGCGGACGACGGCGCCTCGTGTGTGTGTGTGTGTGTGTGTGTGCGGGGGGGGGTTTACTTCGGTCGGACGTTGCCAAACCTTGCAGTCGACCCCCGATCGGCTATTTGAAGAGCCACTCCTCTTCCCCCTTCTAGGTTGAGCCAGCTGAGAGCCAAGGCAGGGAAGCTGGGCAGTGCTACTCGGCGCAAGAAGGGGGAAGAGGGCGGGAGAGGGGCTCCCCGGGAAAGCAAAATTCTGGGCGGGGATTGGACACCTGAGCGCACCTTTCTATTCCTCAGATTCCTCGCCGACTGGGCGATGAGCGCCAGCGATTCTCCACCACCAGCGCAGTCAGTTTCCCGTTCGTCCCCGACGGCTACCGGTAGCCCTTTGGCTCCGTGGTCTCGCAGCGGTCGCGAGGAGCCTGCAATGGCTGTCTACTGCAGCGAAGCTTTTAGCGTCTACCCGCAGACAGCCACCGCCACTGCGGGCCCCTCGGGGCAGAGGCCTTCCGCCGCTACCTATGCGCTTGGCGACTATGGGGCACCGCCGGGAGCAGCCGGGTACCTGTGGGGCGTGAGTAGCGCTGGGCCGTACGTGCAAAGTACCGGTAGTGGCGGCGGCGGCGGCAGTAGCGGGAGCTCGGGCGCCTCCTTTTTGCCCTACGGCTGCCCTCCGAGGGCCGTCGGGGGGCCGCAGATCTTGGCTTCGCCAGGGCCTGCATCTGGCTCAGGCTCAACAACCGAGCTGGGCTGGCTTAGCCTGGCTAGCCAAGAGGAACTGCTACGCCTGGTGCGACCTCCGTACTCTTACTCGGCACTCATCGCCATGGCCATCCAGAGCGCTCCTGAGCGCAAACTGACGCTCAGCCACATCTACCAGTACGTGGCCGAGAACTTCCCCTTCTACAAGCGCAGCAAGGCCGGCTGGCAGAACTCCATCCGCCACAATCTCAGCCTCAACGACTGCTTCCGCAAAGTGCCGCGGGACGAGGACGATCCCGGTGCGTGTCTCCTCTCTCTTGGGCCGGGGTAGTATGCTTCCGTGCGTGCAGACGGCGGCGTAAGGCAGATTCCTGATCCCCAGAGGGGATGCGGAATTATTCCTCTTTCTTCTTAGCCGTCGTGATGCCATCTGGGCTGGTCCTCCGCGCCAGCTGTATCTGTCCCGTTGCAGCCGCTCCCAATGCTAGACAGATGAACTTGGATGCAGGTAGCGATAATTAAATATCGTACAAGCTTATCAGCTTCCAGCTCAGGCTACTCTGCTATCTGTTTTTTACCAGTCCAACCCCCTTAGATCAAGCAGGTGTTTATCCCAATTAAATTAGTTTAGGAACATCAAATCACTTTTCTTCCAAGGTAAGTTCTGTTGCAAAATCAATTTAACTCAGTGGCCATAGTTTCTGAATAGATGTACATTGAACTGAGCTACTTGGATTTTTTTCCTTAGATGACCCATGCTAAATAGTGCCAGCACCACCACCCTTAAAACATTCCCAATTGCCCTAGCATACTTTGTATGAGATTGCCAAGTTGCAACATAGAGCCATTTAGTAAAATATCCAACCTGCTGCAGTGATCCATCATTATTCTGGATTAATTAAAAGCATAGGAGATCAAGATTTGTGTGTGGTATATATTCAGCACTTCCATTGTATACTTATCTTAGAGCTAGATCTAATTTACTGAAATTGAGGTCACTTCAATCTTGGAAGGGGACTTTTTCAGTTCAAATGAACTGGTTCCAGATATTTAAAATCACTCTGGTCTAAGACTGTAATAATAATTTGTTGTTGTTAAAATCACTTGCATTCTTCTGCATGTTACTGAAAAACATGAATTAATTCTGCCATTCACATACACCTGCACTGGATGTATTTGGAGGAAAACAATCTTTGCAAAATAACACTAGATATGTAGACTCAGGTATAAGAATGTAGAATCAAATGCAAATGTGAACCTTTTCTTTCTAAGTACTGAAATGTTTGCTGTGAACTATCTTTGCATCTCGAGCCCTATGAAAATGTAAGAGGCTATTTATGCTTTTTGCCTGTTTTCATTTTTACATTTTTAGATTCACAGTGGAAGAAAATGCCTATTTAAAAATATAATTGGCACATGGACATGCAGGAATTAATTGTTAATTGGAATTGATTTTAAAAAAACATGGGTAATACTCTACCCATGTCACAAGCTTCTAGGGAAGATATTGGAGTAAAGATTGTGTCCTAGATAGTTGTGTCCTAAATGCCACATTCATTCTGTGATTGTCCTTTTACTGTAAGATAAAAAGCTTGCCATTAGATATAAATTAGGAACCTTCTTAACACTCCCAACCATTTGTGCAAAAGCATAAAAGTGGATTCCTCCCCCAGGTTTTCCATTGATGTCCCCTAAAAAAAACCCACAGGTTGTCCCAAAGGTGCTTTTCCAAAAGACAACTGGACTTTCTTGGTTTTTTTCTTTGAAAATGTTTTTCTTTGAAAATGTTTTGCTTCTCATCCAAGAAGCTTCTTCAGTTCTGGTACACAGGTACCTACCTTTGCCTATTGACTTTTAAAAGTTGTTATTTAGCTTCCCTTCACTCAGGCTGCATCCATGAGTCTCAAAAAGGCACTTTGTTCTACAGCTATCTTATTCTGTATAGTCACTCTCTCATTGCATTTCCTCAACCCCAGGCTTCTACACATTAACCTATTGCTTCTAAATTATTAGTGAGAATCAGTTACAGCCAAATTAGATATGACACTATTCTTGTATTTAGATGGGAGTTTGTAGAGTCAATTACAAAGAATGGAGAGTTGGGAGAATGTTTTCGTCTTTTGCTCTGTCCATATATTCCACTATTCTTATTTACAAAAGATACTTGTGCAATTGCTTTCTTATTTAGCCCTGAATCCTTGGATTTTTCTGAGGATCTTCAGAAGCTTATTGGAGCTTCTTCAGATATTCAGCAGTGGTATGTAAGTTTCTTTGAAAGATATTGCTTTCCATGAACAATATTCCCTTGTGACACATGCCTGGAAAGAACTGCTATGTCCATTTCACTTCATAATCTCACAGCCAAATTACCGGTATATGTAATCAGAACAACTGCACTTCTGAGTGATTTCTGCACCAAATATAGAAATTACTTCTCTCTCTCTCCCTCCCTCTCTCTCTCTCTCTCTCTCTCTCTCTCTCTGTGTGTGTGTGTGTGTGTGTGTGTGTCTGTGTATGTTGGAACAAAACTGGGAGAAATGTACCAGGCTGACAGATAATTGGAATCTTAGAAAGTGGGGAGAGTTAACTATGTGCTCCTTTTTATCAAAAATAAGACAGAAATATTGTTCTGGATTAGAGAGATAGTTAGCTTCTCCTCTGTGCTTAGGTTTGACCCTCTGTTGTATTCTTTTAATTATTTTGTTAATAGTAAAATAATAAACCATCATAATCTTGAGTTATATTGAGGCCTAACAGGTCAGTCTGGTACACTAGGTGTGAATTTTGGATCCTAGGCAGAAAACAGCAGCATATACTGTTCAGGAATTCCTGGCCATGAAATCGGGATAGAAATCGTTATTCTACAATTAATCTAGTGCTGTTGACAGAGCAAAAAGAATCAAATGCCTATAAAGCAAGGACATGTATGCTTATAAAACTTTTAAGAAGCTATAATATGTGGGACTGTACTGAAAGATGTGATTCTGGCATATTCAGCCAAGAACTGATCTGGATGATGGAAAGGAAAATGTATGACTTCTGCCTATATGTCTTACATAAAACTAATTTGAAAACTAATCCCATTATTTTACTTGAAATTTTGCTCACATTTGTCTGGAGTAAAACTGGAAGCTTCATTCAGAAATTGTTAGATCATTAAAGTTCCTGTATTCCATTTGATAAAGAAGTGCAAAATAGAGGCAGCACAGACTGATAGAACTCAAGAGTATTTGAAATAGATATGGCTATTTCAATGGGGAAAGATTCCTGCCATATACTAAGCCAAAATTCAACTTCTACATTCCATAGCTCATAAGAAAAGGAAAGCTGAAGAAAGCTGAAAGACCCTGTTCCATTCATAGGTGACATCTCCAAAACTTAAGACTTGAACCCCAATTTTGATATTGTCTTATATGATTAAAAAAAAAGTTTTCCTCTGTTTCTGAAACAAAGTATGTGCTTGTTACAATTCACCCAGGTAGCTTAACAAGCATTATACATTGAAATATTATGCAAAGAAGTTCTATAACCCATACTTTCTGATGTGTGTGTGTGTGTGTGTGTGCGAATGAGGCAGTTTTGGGGAAAAATAGACTTGAATTTCCAGAGGGCTCTGGTAATTGTTAAAATATTACATTTATTTTTGAAAAACAAAGCGTATTTACTATATGTTTCTTTGAGGGATAAAGTATGTTGAAAGTTATGTTTCTCTCCCTAAGTAGCAGAAGCTTTGAAATTTACTTATGAATTTAGTTTCCAGCCCCAAAGTGGATCTTTTGATTAGGTGGTGTTTGGAAAGAGAAATTACATACAAAGGAGAATTTGCTAATTCCACAGCATTACACTGAATTATGGGGATATTTGAATTCTTGCATAATCAAAGCTATTATCTGAATTAATACTGAATTTATCACTGGGGTTTGTTTTCAAAATTAAAGCAGACATATCTTGCTCCCAGCTTCATTTAGTACATAGATATTTAGGGATGTTATCTATTGTAAGTGATATGACTCTTATTTTTTTTCTTTTTTTTTCTTTTTTTTTCTTTTTGAATTTTTCATCTGCAAGAAAAGGGAAGGAGTCAGAAACACATTGACAATGCTGTTTAATCTTCTCATAAAATGCCACACATAAAGATGAATAACTCACAATTAACAAACAATCAGTTCAACAAAATCCAGTGGTTACTGGTAGAGAAAATGAAACATTTTATAAGTCAGGCTCAGGTTACTTGGACACTTCTCTAAATGTCAGGCCATTGTTAAAACAAGAGAGAAAGCTGAGAAGAAGCATTTGTAATGCAAAGGAGATTTATAATGTAGTTTTTCCTGTCAGGCCACAAACTAATGAAAACAAAAAACATGTAAAGTTCCACATGTGAGAATGTTAAAGATGCTGTTGTGGCATTGAATTGTTCAATGGTGGCATTGAATTGTTGTCTTCTCTAAATAATTCCCCACAGGATCATTAAACCTCAGGTTTAATCAGGGGAAAAATGGGAAATGAGGAAAGAGTTAAGCAATTGAGCAAAAGAGCTAAGCACTTTGCAAATCGAGGGCAAAGTTGCTGTTGCCAAGGGGCAGGCAGATTTTCTAATAGCCAGGGACTATACTTCTCCCTCTTATTTTAGATGGGTTGGAGGGTGAGAAGAAGATGTAATCACCTCACAGCAGAACTTTTTTAATGTTCTCTCCCCCCACCCTTCCATTTCTTATGGGCATCAGTAGCAGTGGGCAATTCTTACAAGGTTAGTTTTCTTGAAACCAGAAACACATCTTATTGCTTTGTTTTCCCACTGACCTGGGTATGAGCCTCATGGATGCTTGAGACCAACAAGACAGGTTTTGATGTCATCTGTAGCTCACTAACTACGGCTTGCTTGTTCTTGATCTTGTGCAACTTCAGGGGCAGCATTTGAGTACAGAAATTATATGCTGCAACCAGAGGCTACAAAAGATGAATTCCAGAATCCCAAGGCAAATGCACTACTTAATTTGGTTTCCTTAATCTGTATTAAAGTAATTGATTATGGAGAATGTCAAGTTTGTTGTGCAGAAAAGGTTTTATGTTTCAGGTAGGTTTAAAAGAATGTGTGCATATGGAGCAAAATTTTGGCCAGGAAAAAGAAAACACTTCTGAAAACATTCATGGTGTTAAAATGGCAATTAAAAATTAGCATGAGGATGTGTGGGTGTGTACATGCATACACATGTGGAGGGTTTTTGAACAATATGAACACAGATGCGATGAATTATTCTGGCTATAACTTGGATTAATTTATAGCTAGATGTTGAGGTGTGCCTAGATTATGAAGCATTTTCTCCCCACTCTATCCTTTTTATTGTACTATTATAAAAGCTGATAATTGTATTATTTCAATACATGGATGTTTATATAATATAACTAAAGATAGGCATTTTATTATTTATAGCCCATAGTATTGAAAACAGAAGGAAGGTTATTATAATTGATCAGTATTATAAGCATAAAATTATTTAGCTTTTTCCTCTAAAATTGAATATAGCATTAAGAAAACAACTGCTGTGACTCACATAGTATTTGTTATATGGTATAGTTTTGATCTTAATTATTTAATATAAAAATTCTTATTGAATTGGATATGATTTTAGGAGAAATATACATTTGGTGAAGGGAGAAAATATTCAGATCACTTTCAATGAATGGTGTGCCCTAACTGACAGGATTTCAGATATCCTCAGTAACATTATGTCCTGAAATTAAATGTTAGCCTCCGTCTTATCTGTTCTTCCTGAAACTCACCTTTGTAACTGGACCTAGAATGTATAATATAGAAAATAAAAAAACACACACACAGATATCTTCACATCAGCCTCCATTCCATACAATTTCCTGGTCAGACCTAAATCCCCTTTTATCCCAAGTTTAGCATTTGATACTCAGAGACAATCAACAAGGAGTGTAACCCACAATAAATCTATGGATTAAGTTAGTACATTTAAGTAATGATAATAATTGTACAGTTTGATTATACATGGAAATTTCCAAAGGATTATTTCACATGCAAGATTATGTGACACTTTTCTCTTGCAAAACTTTAGCAACCTATTCTTCACAATTCATGTTTTCAACACATACAATATTCTTCTTTCTTTAGTGTGGTTATGTTTCACCTGTGCTGGGCTACAAATCTAATACATCAGCCAGCTGCACTTCCCACCCTAACTTTTCCATAGTTAGCCGCATAGTAGGCAACACCACAATGAAGATTCTTGCACAAGATGAAATAACTTGGATGGTAACTGATCCACTCCTGCATGGCTGTATGCATGCCTTGGAAGCTTCACCAATGTTCTAGGTTGAACTCCCTGGCATTCCTCAATAATATTCACAGCTCTGAATTTTGCAATGCACAGTTGGCAATTATGCATTGCCACCAACTCATGAATCTTCCCATATAAAGAGGCCACAAGTCCATATCAAATAATTTGGGGTGTGGCTATCCAGGCTGTGTAATGATTTCTATAATCTTTAATTTCTTGGGAACCAGTATGCAGAGCAGCAAATGAGCCAGCTGTTGTTCATTAAAGAAAGCACCCTCTATTCTTTGTCAATCTTTAGAGTAGCTACAATGGAAATTTGTGTAAAAAAGTATTCCTTCTGGTTTTAACTTCTGATGTTCACATAGGAGAGGCTGTAGCTTTGTACATTGTAGGTATACAGTCTGGAGCCAATTGTAAAAGATATACATTTACTTTTTCACTTTTAAAAATTGCAGCCAATGTAATAGGGTTTGAGTTGTAATGATAATTTTCTATATTTTCCCTATTTTCCTTTTGTTATGCAAAGCATCTGTTTTTAAGGTTTAATATATTTTAGAGATACTGCTTAGTACATAGGCTGAATGAAGAAGCCCTACTCTTCATCGGTCTCCTCTTTTTCTAGAATTTGGGATTTCTTTCCTTTTTTATGGTTTCTCTCCTTTTGTGGGGCAGTATTTTGATCCAGTCATACAAAAGGAGCATTGATGTTTAAAGCTGGGGAGTATGGGATGCCGCTTGGGTTGGGAATGGATTCTTCTTTTCAAACTTTTTCTCTTATTCTTCAGGAAAGGGAAATTATTGGACCTTAGACCCAAACTGTGAGAAAATGTTTGACAATGGGAATTTCCGCCGCAAGCGCAAGAGACGTTCTGATCCCAGTGCCTCTGGAGTGGCATCTGGTGTTTCGACCTTGGGGATCCTGAAGACTCAGGAAGGCATCCCCATCACTTTAGACCCAGCAAAGCCCTGCAGTGACAGCCCTTCCTCAGTTCTGGAGCCAACAGCCTCTCTGAGGGACACCGCAAAGAGCAACTCTCCACCTGTAGTTGCCCCGCCGACCCCAAGCTGCCTCAGCACCTTTTTCAGTGGCATGAACTCCCTCAGCAGTGGGCCTCGTCTTCCTGAACTGCAGCATCGAAGCCACCCTGCTGGCCCAATTAGGGGTAGCAGTTTCAACCAGGATCCTCCTTCAACAGAGCAGCTGCAACGGGTCTCAGGTCCGGGTGGCACCTACTATAGCCATTTCCATCCTAGCAGTGGAGGCCAGTCAGGACAGTACAATCATTTATACAACTTCACAGTAAACAGCCTCATTTATGCCCGAGAAGGCACTGAAGTATAAAGCTGATTGCCCTGACCTAGCAAGACAGACCAGAGAGCTTCTTCATTTTTCTAATTTTAAAACAAAGCCTCCATCAAACATCTGGAAGGCTTAGAAGCAGAAAAGGTTTTGGAAACCTGCTGTTTGAAAAACATTGGTTGAAAAACATTGTACAGTTTTCTCCTGTTTCTGCCTATTGTGAGGATGCAACATAATTTTGATTATTGAGGCTTTCTGGAAGGAGTGATTTAGAAAGATTTCAGGGATTGAAACTAAATATATTAAAATAGTACATTGCTTGCTGGTCACATTTTCTTTAGTTTTTGCGCCATTGTTTATGGCACTATGGTGTAAAAGAAACAGAAAAGGAGATTTTATGAAGTCCTTTTATCAGTGTAAAAAAAAACTGAATGTTTTTGACAATGATAACTGATAAGCTTGTAGTAAATACTACAGTATACCTGCCAGTTGTTTGACAATCTACTAAAGTCCGGTTCACCAGGCCTCAGCCAGCCATCAAATTTAAATAATGAAATTTATTGAATCCCAGTTGCTTATAAACAACTGTTTGAGTTCAGTCTGGTAAATCACAGAACTTAGATTAAAAACTGTATTACTGACATAGTTTAGTAATTAATGAAAAAATTACTGTGTGCTTTTATACAAGAGAGCAGTGTGAACCACTTCTTTTATGGTGAAGTTATTATTGCTACGTATATTTTCATGGAAACAAATTCCATGAAAATTGGTACACCCAGGACAGATGTAAAGTCATTCAGTTCAGTTGGTTTGATTATATTATTTCAGATGTGGATGGGGGAAGTAAAATATTTGATCCTCTGCCATATCAGAAACTTCCAGCATAGAGAAAACTTCTTTGTCCCAATAAACCTTTTGTGTTGGGATGATTTTTTTTCTGTGTGAAGGGCTGTATTTTTTCAATGTATGGCTTCTGAAAAATACCACATTCTGAACTGGTCGATTATAGAACAACAATTATGTAAGTGTGGAATATCTTCCTGGGAGCCTTCCTTTCCATACTACACGTGACTGCCTAGTTGCTAGGATTAAGAACTAATTTTTGTGAAAACATGAGTTTGATAGGGCTTTCTGCCAAAGACATACACTTTTAACCTTCCATTTTCAGCAGAACAAACATCTTGAATATTTTTTAAAATACATGCTATTTTGTAATAGGCTACACTATATATGTATTCTTACATGTCTTTATTTGTACATTATGAAATAATACTTATTTAAAATGTTTTTGGAAAGTTTGTATTTTTCTTCGATAGTTTATTAATAAATTTTTCAAGTTGTTACATTTTTACCCATTTCTTCAACTTTTCCATTGTGTGTTTTTCTGTTTCTAAATAGG
>JANHFM010009561.1:10635-21863 GCA_032468115.1 Grayia smithii
GAATTCTCCAGCCAGCTACTGTAGAATTGGCTGGAGAATTCTGGGAGTTGAAGTCCACAAGTCTTAAAGCTGCCAAGTTTGAGGACTCCTTAGTAATGGGAATGGGGTTTAAAGAAATGCAGCTATAGAAATGGAACAAAATAGTTTAATTCATAGCAATTTAATGGACTTTTCTGACTTTGGATAAAACGCTTCCCAGTTATCTGTCTATGAATTTATTTACTCCATAATACCTTTGGATTATATCTTTCCTCTTGAATTTTTCTTTTATTCTCATCATTTCAACTAGTGAATGCAAAGTAGATATAATAAGTAGAAACTGGATAAAGCTAATACAGCTAATTCTCACTGACATCTAAAGGACTTAAATACTTAACTAGGTGCATAAGTTCTACAGGGAATTATACATGTTTACCTTTCTCTGTGCTGTGATCCAGAAGACTATAAGTAAGCAGAATTATCAGTCATATGTGGAAAAGCAAAATCAGCATGTCAGTTTTCAAATGTTTACACAAGGTCTATGAATTTCCATTGATTATTGTGGTAGCACTGTTTCTTGAATACTGTACAATAATTGTTGACAGGCATAGTGTTATATTTCATTGGGATATTGCAATGAATGAATAGGATTTGTGGTATCTATGAATATTTGGCACTTTCAGTTATTTGAGAAATAGACTAATGAAACCACAGTAGCTAATATATGTTCATGTCAATCCATTCATGTCAATTAGGTCTCAATATCTTTCGGTCTCTCTGTCACACACACACACACCTATATATAGGTATATAAACATATTGAAAATGAGGCATACTTTTATATACATGTTTGTCCATAGACAAATTGGATAGTCTACACAATGTAGAATTAAAAACAATATATTTATATATGAAAGGATCATTAGGTTACAAAACAGGATTGGCTGAACACCAAGCACATGAATGAAAGCACAAAATAGACATAGAAAATTTTAGCATTCTACAAAGATCTAACACGGGGTGTCAAACTCGCATCATCACGGTGGCATCATGTGATGTATTGGGACTTTCATCCCCTCCACTAAAGTGGGTGTGGGCATGGCCAGCGTGTGATGCATCTGGCTCACAGGCCACAAGTTTAACAGCCCTGATCTAACAGATATTTTCCCAACATTATTAAAAAGACAGTAGTTACTGATAATTATCCAGATAATTGTGTTAGCTATTATCTACTTGAAATTTAGGGACTGATTGTGGGAATTCCACTCCATTGAACACACACTGTATATAAGAACATGATATCTGGTGACCAGTTTTATTTCAAGTTTTCTCCAAAGAAGCTAGTGACATGGCTAGTGAAATGTTAGCACGTATTCATTGTCTCCCAAGGCATTATCTGGAAGACATTGCAAACATAGTCTAATGATGCATTCTAATGCAATTAAATTAGAACTTCTAAAAAATAGAACTTATTTTCAGAATGTATTGATTCTGGAATTTTTTTTATAACTTCCAGAAATTCTGCAACCCTACTGTAATACCTTTTATCAGAAGATACTTATTTCTATGTTCTAAGGAGAACAATCACAGTGAATTAGCACACAGCACACAATTAAGTAAAATAGGTTAAAGATTAAAATAGTATGTAGAGCTTTAATTGAAATCCAGTCTGGTATAATGGTTAAGACATCAGGCTAGAAAATAGGAGAATGTGAATCCTAATATGTCTCGGGCACAAAGCCAGCTGGGTAACCCTGAACCAGTCACTCTCTCTGAGCAATAGGAAGCAGGCAATGGTGACTCATTTACAAACTTGCGAAGAAAAAAATGGGATTTGGGCCATGCAGTCTCACTAATTTTTATGGAAATAGGCAATTTTTATGGAAATAAACAATTGTTTCCCAAAATCCTTAATAGGTTATTATAATATGATCATAATTATCATATGATGATTATGATTTCTAAGGACACTGGTGTTGCCATTTTGATTTGTCAAAATTTTCAGCCTGCTTTCTCCATTTTGATACTGGTTTTGAACTGAACATCTCATAGTTCCCTGACCTCCGCTCCTTCCGCCGCGATCTGAAGACATGGCTTTTCAATCAAATTGGCTGATGTGGTCGGTTTTTATATTTTTTAACTTTTTACTGTATGTTTTAATTTTTATTGGTTTTAACTGGGGGTTCTCTTATTGCATTTATTTTTAACTTCTGATTTTTTTAGTTATTTATTGTGCTTTTAATCTGTGAGCCACCCCGAATCCTTCGGGAGAGGGGGCGGCATATAAATGCAATAAAATAAACAAACAAACAAACAAACAAATAAATAAATAAATAAATAATGTTTTACCTAATATTGGAAAAAATATTCCTATAATAGATGGGAACTTCTTAAACAATCAGAAACACTATATCATGGGTAAATAAATATCTAAATTGGGTGAAATACAATGAGAAATATGATTTAATTTATAAATAATTCACAAGTAAATCAGGTGATTGCTGGACAGCAGTGAAAGTGACATTTGAAAAAGCAAACTATTTTCTTTAAATAATCACTGGGAAATATTCATAATGAGCCAGCAAACAACATAGCAAGTTATGATGTCCTAAGAAGTGCGGGTTGGGATAGGAATCAGAGGATATCAGGGAGAAATAGAATGCATGATTGACTTGGGAAAAGAAATGCTGCCTATGAAACAATCTGATAGGAGAGGCAGAAGCCCCCAGTGGCTTAACTGTCAGAGAAAGAAACTTAGGAAGGACCCATTCTAATGGATCAAGCAGTTAAAAGTTACAATATTTCCAATAAACTACAATTAATTCATCTAGTCATGGGAGGCTGTGAGAGGACAGGCTACTTGGTCAGCACCTATGCTCCAGGGGTGGGTTCTACTCACCTTCGCTACCGGCTCTCTTCGTGCACGCGCGCTTGCTTCGCTCGCTCGCGCGCATAAACCGCGCTACCGCGCATGCGCAGAAAAAGTACTTTCAGAAAAATCGCCAAAAAAGCGCTCTGCGCATGCGCAGAGAGCTAATTTTGGCAATTTTCTTAAAAATAGGTGAGTTGGGGCGCGCGGGTGGGCCCAGGTCCGGGACGCTGCGAACCGGTTCGGTAACATCACAGCGTCACCACTACGTATTCGCGCGAACCGGACCGGACCGAACCACCACTGCTATGCTCCTGTTATTCTGTCTCTTTAAGTCATCACCCTAACTAGCACAGCAATTGTTGACTATAAAAGCTGAGCAGAGGGGGCAGCTCAGCTGGGTATGGTGGTGTGTGGGAGAGATGGAAGGAAATGTGTATTTGTAAAGCAGTCAGAAAGAGTTACTATTCTCCAGCAGTAGGACTCCTAAGAAGTAGTAGTTGGAGGAACAATAGTTGGAGGTGTAGAAGTGGAAAAGAGTGGAAGAGTGAGTAATAGCCTTTGAGTGTTTGTGTGTTTGTTGCCTAGGGAGGTGTGGTTATGTTGGCTTTCTTGGATTTTGGAACCCACTGATTTGGTATCAGTAAAAGAAACCATGACAAAGGACTAATATGAAATTTGCAAGTCTGAAAATACAAACTTTCTGCCACCACTTTGAACCACACTGTCTGGTTGTGCTTATTTGGACTACTTTGATGGGCTAACTTATAGTAGTCTTCTCAATGCAATCAGGATTTTGGACAATGTGATAGACAGAAAAGGTAAGCCAAGATGATTCTTTTTGTGACTGTTGAGACCAAGCCTGTTGTATCCTTCGCCTTCACTAAATGTATACTGCTATTTGCAGATGTTATTGTTTAATAACTTGATTTTTTTTAATGCAAATTATCCTGCTTTTGTTCTGATACATCTATTTCCTTGATTTTCTTGGATGTAGTCTAATTAGTTTATATATATATATATATATTAGGAACCCCTTAAGTGTGGCCAAAGTAATACCACTGTTGTGCAAAACTGTGCTAGTTGCCAGTTTGCTTCTGGGTTCAATTCAAGGTGTTGGTTATTAGCTTTAAAGATTGTTATGGCATGGGTGGGTCCAAGCTAACTGGGGAACTGTCTCATCCCAATGAGATTGGCCTACCCCACTTACATGCTGTGGACCCCATTGGCCAATGAAAAGCCTGTTGGGTCCAGGAGTAAAGCCTTTTGTGCCATGGCCCCCACCCTCTGGAACATAGTGCACTTCAAACTGAAAGGGCCTGAAAATCTGGCTCTGCTTCACTCTGGGACAGCCATATAAATTTGTTTAATAAATAAAGACATCTCCCAATGGAAGGTTCCTCTGGTGTTTGAAGAAAGCTGGTGGTTGCAAGGGACGGCAGAGAGATGAGCCTCATTAATGCCATTTCCTCCCTCTTTCATTGATGGAAGCTGTCAATTTACCAAGACAGACTGGTATGCTAGATGCTATCGCTGTCTCTAAGATTATACTTGTTTTTACTTCTTCTTTTTCATATATTACTCTCAATTGTTTTATATGTATCTCAACATGAATTTAAACCAAATAGTAATAGTTATTTCTTTGATTTATGCTCTATTTCTATGCCAGTAAAGTAGAACATTGTTTTCTTCCTTTTCTACAGCTGCATTTACAAATAAAAATATTGGGTATAGTATTTCAGCAATAAATCCATAATCTGTTTTATGCTAAGCATCCCAAGGGTTGCTTTTATTTAACAGTGTGTTTAGGTTAAGATGAACTGTTGCACTTATAACTTACATACACTTACATTTATCATTTGTTTGCCTTACCATTTTAAGCTGTTGAAATGTATTTTGTATCTTTATTCTTATTTATGTCTAAATGAAGCCAAGCCAAGGTATTGCTTACTACTACCAGCAATATGAATGGATTCTGGGTATCTTTATTACTTCTGTGCAAAACGATTTGCTGAGCCTCTTCACTTTTCAGCCAAGCATCTCTCTACATCTGCCCTTTGGAACCATAATGCAGCTGCACCTTTCTGATGATTTGGTAGCTGCTTTGCAGCCCCTCCCTAAATATTCCATGCATGCACAAAGTTCTTGCTAGGAAAATAAGCGCATATTTCCTTGTAAGTATTTTTTATTTTTCTCATAAATACCACAACTAATATTTATTTCAGTAGCAATCTACATGTGTGTATCTTTGTTTTTCTGCTTGCCTAAGAAAAAAGTGTACTCTAACAAACTTTTGGAGGCTGGATTATTTTGAAGTGTAAGATTGGTTCCTGAAACTAAGAGTACCGTAATAGCCCTAGCTCAGGAGAACATTCAGTTCTCTGATTTGCGATAGAAGTAATTTTACTAATTATTTTCACCCAAAGGATGCTATTTTAACACGATTCAATATTTAGAAAATTCCTTCCTTTTATCTACAATGAACATACATAATATTTCTTCCCCTTTAAATTAAATATTTATTTGCTGTGTAGAGTTTAGAGATATAAAAACATCCATTTGAATCTTATTGATGCTCTTCTTTCCTCCTATTTGTGTAGGTTTCCCACATTTGCCAAATAATTTTGCTTTAGGGCAGTGGTGAAAACCAAATTTTTTTACTACCGGTTCTGGGGGCATGGCAGGGGAAAGATAATGCAAAATCTCCATTCCCACCCCACTGTGGTACCAGACAGAGGTGGTATTTGCCAGTTCTCCGAACTACTCAAATTTCCACTACCAGTTCTCCAGAACCTGTCAGAACCTACTGGATTTCACCCCTGCTTTAGGGTAGATGGTATTCAGTGGTAAAATTATCTTGAATTCAAGTCCTCTGCAGTTACTCAGAAGTAACTGAATCTTGTGCTATTCTGCCTGTTTTTGATATGCAGGGAATCATGAAACAATTTCTTATTATTTATTAATTATTTATTATTATTTAATTGTATTTATATGCTGCCCTTCTCCCGTAGGACTCGGGGCGGCTCACAATAAATAATCTAATAAAACCATATAGAATAAATACAATATAAATATAAATATAAAACAGTAAAAATTAAAATAGATTAAAAATATAATAAAACAATCCAACCCCGTCAGCTGATTTTGTCAAAGAGCCAAGTCTTCAGATCACGCTGGAAGGAGCGGAGGTCAGGAGCGGTACGGAGGTTATCTTTTATTTAATTGTTAGATTTATACCCTACTTCTCATTCTGAACCCCAAAACAGTTTATGAGTTCTCTCTTCATTTTATCATCACAATAACAAGTTTGTGCAATAAACTAATATAGGAGAATGGCCCAAAGTCACTTAGTGTTTTTCTATTTGAACTTAAGTCTTACTAGTACAACAGCAGTGGAAATAATATTCCATCTGGAAGATTAGAGGCTTATAATAAAATATGTAACTTTCTACAAAATGAGGGTGAATATCTAATATCTCTCCTTACTAATTAATCTGGCTCATTAAATTTGGTTGCAGAAGTTAAAACAGAAGATTTTGAAAAAGTGTCATTAAATACTTGGCTAATGAGAAAGAAAGATAATTTTCATAAAGATATAGTTGCCAGATTGCACAATTTACAATGAAGATGAAAGTATTAAGAACTATTCATCAAACTAAACAAAGAAAAGAAAGCTGTTTTTAATTCTTTGTTCCTTTTTACTTTCGCATATATTTTATTTATTGTAAAACAATATTTTAACCAAAAAAAGAGCTCTACATCCAAATCATCTGAAATATCTTGCTAAATTTGTATTTGAAATTCTTGATACAACAAGAATTTTTACAATTCAGTGTAAGAAAGACTTCAAATTGTACATAGTATTCTGAAAAAAAAAGAATGTATTATAGCTGGGTTTCTATTTAAACTCGTAATAAATCACATTGTTTGAAGCCCTCGGGAAATTATGCACACTAACAAATTTAGATGTATTTGAGCAATTATCATTAAACCATGCAGCTGATTTATATGAATCCTCAGATAAGATGAAAACTCTTACTGAAAAAGGATTAGGGGAAGGCAAGCAAGGGACAGAAACCAAAAAACAATATGCATCTCTAATATGGAATTTCAAGACTCAGAATGAGGGATTGAAAAGGTCCCTAGAGTTGCTTCCAGATTGAAAAATGCCTTAGAGTAAACAGGTCAAAAACCCTGAAGGTCATTTCTCAACCATTTCTCAACCATTATCTACCTATTGCAGTATTTCTTAACCTCAGCAATTTGAAGATATGTGGTCTTCAACTCCCAGCTGGGGAATTTTGAAGTCCACACATCTTCAAGTTGCTCAGATTGAGAAACACTGATTTATTACCTCATCTTTTAGATGCCAAGGTACATTAGTGTTATTATGTGATGAAAGGCAAAAAATAAAAAAGCACAATTCTGAAGAGATAACTTTATTGGAATTCTAACATGGATGAAAAGAAACAAAGAACGGCAGAAAAATAAGATCCTTCATAAGAATTTGGGTTCTAGATGAAGAAATTCTACTTCTCTGGTTTGCTGTCTGAGTGTTGGCATCCTATAGGCAAAACCAGCAAAGATAATTGCATAAAGAGATCTATGTGAAGCAGAATTTCATTTATAATGTGGGGCAGTATGCTCACAGTAAAAAAAATTACAATAAAAGTTATCTTATGAATTGCTTTTTAAAGGTTGTAGCAATGTTGGAAATAGTCCTTCTCTCTTGAAAATTAACAGAGCAATGTTTACATGGGTGATTTTAATTGATGTGGAACAATGGTGAAATTCAAATTTTTTTACTACCAGTTCTGTGGGCGTGGCTTGGTGGGCATGGTGTGGCTTGGTGGGCATGGTGTGGCTTGGTGGGCGTGGCAGGGGAAGAATACTGCAAAATTCCCACCTCACTCTGGGGCCAGCCAGAGGAGGTATTTGCCAGTTCTCCGAACTACTCAAAATTTCCGCTACTGGTTCTCCAGAACTTATCAGAACCTGCTGGATTTCACCTCTGATGTGGAGTATCTGTAATTTTGCTTCTTCCTTATTAGGTTGCCTTAGATCAGTTTTCTCAATTTTGATGGTTTTAAGACATACTAGATGGGAATTCTGGGAGTGAAAGGTCACACACTTTAAAGCCACCAAGGTTGAGAAACACTGCCTTAGACAATTCTTCAGGGCTAGATCTCTGCTTCCTTGAGTCAATTTAATTCTGACTTTGTAAAAGTGAGCAATATTTTTCTCCTTTTCAGCAAGGATATTGAAAGCTAGGACATATGACCTGGTCTCTGTCACATCCACAGGAACAAAATGAGATTCCTTAAAAATGAATTTGTTTTTTATTTCAGCCATCACAGACAATGATCTTTTTAAATAGATAAGCTATTAGAGGTTTATATAAGTATTGATTTTATTAAGGATGTTCATTAATAGATAGATATATTCCTTAAAGCAGGGGTCTCCCACCTTGGCCACTTTAAGACTTGTGGACTAAGGAACTCTGGGAGTTGAAGTCCACAAGTCTTAAAGTAGCTAAGGCTGGAGACCCCTGCCTTAAAGAATGAACACAAAAAACTCAAACAAGCAAACAAGCATGTGCATATACATGAACAAAGTACCTAACAACTCTGGCTTGTCAAATGTCTATTTCTTTTTTTAAGCCAAGGATACAGAATCTGATCCCTTAGGCTCTTCACAGTGTACGGTCTCTCTTTTATTTATTTTATTTTAACTTATTTTTATCTCAGCTTTATTGTTTTTATAAATAATTCAAAATGACCAACATACCTAGTGCATCTTTCTCCTATTTTCCTCCATAACCATCCCTGTGTGATTCCTTTTTTGCCTGCATGTTTAGCTTTTCATTCAGCTAGAATTCCCAGCTGCTGACAGTTACAACCTAGAGCAGTGGGCACACAAAATTAAGGGTCTTTGGTCACAGGTGAAAACTGCTTTAGAGAAAGCAGCCGCTGAATATTAAATCCAAGCTAACAAAAAATGAACCGAACATAGACCATTCCAGGTCGGTGATCAGGTTTATTTGTCCACAAAATATTTAAAATTGGGACTACCTAGCAAAAAGCTAGGCCCAAAATATATTGGCCCGTTTGTAATACAAAAAGTAATCAATCCTGTCACCTACCTTTTAAAACTGCCTTCTAGATTGGGACGAATACACCCCGTGTTCCACTGTAGTCTACTGAAACTGGCACAGTTGTTACGACCATATCCACAACCCAAGGCTATTGACAATGATCGGTATGAAATAACTAGCATCATTGATTCAAAAAGACAGAGGGGCCGTCTAATGTACTTAGTCAGGTGGAAAGGATATCCAGACAGCAATGCATCTTGGGTGCTGGCATCTGATGTACAAGCTGAGAGACTATGTCGCAAATACCATGCTAAGTACCCGAAAAAAGCAGGAGGCCGTGAGGAATCTAGAATCTAACACCATGTTTCTCTTGTCTTTTCTTTGCAGGTGGATCCCTGGTAAAGAGGGGCCGCCTGTCGAGCCCGTCCCGGCTCAACAACACATCGGGACCCACGACAGCGACTAAGAACCACATCAGGGGTTGATTGGTGGGAACATACCTCTATCAGGGGGCACACACGGTGATGGGGGAGGGGTGCCTCGATCGGGAGACAGTTCACAGTGGTGGTATGAGGCGGCTGTGTGGGATGCTTGTTTGTTTGAACACGGGCGCTCAGCCACCTTCCGCGTCCGCCGAGGAATGATGACGTGGTGCACATTTACATGGGCAGTGCCAGCAAGATTGCATTTATGCACCGTTGGTAGGCGGCCGCTCCCAACACTGTCTTTGATTGTCTTGAGACCCGTGTGTGTAGTGGTGAATAAACCAGAGCTGAGTTTTGTTGGTTACCTTGTTGGCTTCTGTTTGTTATTGCACACACCTTTTGCGGAGCTCAACATTCTAGTTATGGTAAAATTGTTAATTTTAGGGGCATAAATATACTTTTTTGAAAACCACATCAAATGAAGAGACTAAGCTATCAGTTAAAGTAATTGACATTGAGGCAAGCATTTGCAATGACTAATTTGAGAATTCTATTATTAAACTTAATGGCTTGGGTAATCCAGTTAAGCAATCAAAAGTCTTCACTTACTGCAAATGAAGCTTACATTATCTGTCTCCAGGAAACACATCATTCCTGAAAAATAAAAATTGATTGAAGGATTTCAGAACTGGAGATTTTTAGCACCAAGTGATTCTCACATTAAAGGTATTTGAAAAATATCTGAAAAATGCCAAATTTAATTAATTACAAATGACAACACGATCCAAGTGGCCAGGAAGATCCAATAGATCCTTCAGTTCCTTTGGATCTTGCATAAAAACAAGGTGGAACAACAACTGATGATCTCCTTTTACTGGTCCACAAGAAAGCATCCTCATTTATTGCATCATGGTATGACATGCCGGTCTGACAGTCGCAGATAGAAAAACATTACAGAGGGTGGTGAGCACAGTACAAAACATCATGGGCTGTCCCCTGATACCACTAGAGGAGATCGCTAGGGCTCGCTGTCTTAGAAGAGTAAGGACATTTCTCAGAGACAACTCTCACCTTGGTCATCACTTCTTTACCCTCCTATCATCGGGAAGGACATACAGAAGTATATCCAACCGCACAAACAGGCTGAAGGACAGTTTTTATCTGTGGGCTGTCAGTCTTCTGAATGAGAAATAACATAATTACATAGTATGATGGGCTGCAGGGCTGTAACATGTTTACACTGGTGCAATAGGACTGGGTGTTTTGTTAATATGTTTTATTGGGTTAGGGCAGGGGTCTGCAATCTTAAACACTTAAAGAGCCATTTGGGACGTTTCCCATAGAAAAAAAATCAGGAGCCACAAAACTTGGGTGGGCGTGGCCAACTCGATGTCACTCACTCTCACCCCGTCACATGACCCCCTAGCCATGCCTACTCAGCCACAAAACCCTTCTCTTGCTCTATGTCTCTCTCCCCCTTCCCCCTGTATCTCTCTCTCTCTGACCCTCTCCCTTCCCTTCTCTCTGTATCTCTGTCTCCCCCCTCTGTATCTCTCTCCTCCTCTCACTTTATCTCTCTCTCCCTCTCTCTCCCACTCCCTATCTTCCCCTCTCCCCCTCTATCTCTCTTCCCATCTCTGTCTCCCTGATTGAGGTATGTTCACTGAAGTCGACCCCTTCCAGCTTCCTCCCTCCCTCCTTCCTTCCTCCCCTCCCCTCTCATTTCAATCTCCTTCCTTCCATCTTATTCCCAGCTCCCCCCTCCCTTTCGTTCCTTCCCTTGTTCCTTCCTCCCCTCCCCCTCCTCTCATTTAAATCTCCTTCTTTCCATCCTTCCTTCCATCTCATTCCCAGCTCCCTC
>JANHFM010009565.1:0-12855 GCA_032468115.1 Grayia smithii
TCTTATTTTCCTCCCCAAAAACTAAGGTGCGTCTTATACTCCGGTGCATCTTATACTCCGAAAAATACGGTATTTTATTTAATGTTCAGATGGATTTAGGAGATTTATAAATTCCTCCATGTGAATAGAATTGACTCCAGCTTCATAAAAGGAGGTTGCAATGAGGCCAGTTCTGGAAAAATAGATTCAGAAAATTGAAGTAATTATAAGCCAGTTAATAAAATTTCTTCCTGGACAAAATGCTTAAGTACACAATGACTGATCACACCCAAATATCCTATGAAACAGATTTTCTAGATCCACTTCAATGGGTTTAAGCGTGTTTTGGTGGCAAAAGTTATAACTGTCCTGTTGGATTTATATTTGCTGGGACAGTACAATTCTGTTGCTTCCCTGAAACTCTTGATGAATTTTAATACGACGAACCTTGCTGATCTACATCTATGTAAAAAAACCAAGACCATTAGGAATGTACTGAATAAGGATCAATGTACTGAAGAGCCATCAAAACATGTCAGAAGTGCTGTTAGTGGCTAATTTATTTGCCAAGTGAGGGGAAATCAACCTATTCTTCATGTAGTTATATTCTCTAAAGGATCAAGTTCTTAGCTAGATAGGGGAGTTTCTGGATCCATCTTTTATATTAAAGACTCAAGTAGCACAAAGCATTTTTCATGAGGTCAGGCTAGTGTACCAGTTCACCTCTACTTAGAGATAGTTTTCTACATTATACCATGCACTAGCAACTTCACATTTAGATTACTATAATGAAAAGTAGGGTAGCCCTTGGACAATTCAATTAGTGCAAAATAGTGTAGCAGTTTGTGATCTCTATTCAAAGTAGTCATTTAAGGTCAACTTAGAAGTGGCAAGCAGCAACCCAGCAGTGGGGGTTTTCAGTGTTGGAATGCCTTCAGTGAAGTATCCTTGGGGTTTGTCCTTATGGTTAAAATGTCTGTGTTTTGTTTTATATTGTGTATTTTTTGTACTGTTTTTATAAAATGTCTTAATGTTTCAAATTTAGTTAATACATTGTTTAAAATGCAATTTTAACTGTAATCTGTACAGTTAAATGTGTAAACTGTAATTAGATTAATTTTAACTAGAAGTACAGAAATATTTTCAATGAGATAGATAGCAAGTAAGCAAATTTAGAACATCTATTTCCATACATGTAGTTTCAGTTCTGTACTAAGTTCATATGTAAAAACAAAATAAAAACCTCTCATTTCCAATGTTTAAACATCTGTTTTAATGAATGACTCAGATGCAATTGGAGTATTGTCTGGAGCCATTTCATGAAACTAAGTGTACACAGTGATTACATTATCAGCTGCACAGAATATCAATTGATGGTAATTTGATCTGTCTTAACTTTAGCTTCCAGTTTACTATACTGGAATTACCTAAACACATTGAGAAAAACAAACTATTCAGGATACAGCGTCTTAGATATCACTGAACTGTTTTCAAGTCTTACTCCCTCAAAATTATTCTTTCTAAAAACACAACAATCTTTCTTATTTTTAATACAATACCATGCTTCTTTGGAAGATCCACTGTGAATTTGTGCAGAACCTCTCTGGTGTTTCCTTGAAGCGTTCCAAAAAGTGCACCACTACCATCTATTACAATGAAACCGAATTTGCTATCATCTGACAATAGTGCCGTAAGAGCCTAAAAGTCAACATGACAGAAATTGAGTTTGAACAAGTTGATGTACAACAAATCAGATGAGATATTCTCCTGAAGGAATGTTTGTATCATTTTTATAAACTTACTTTTGGAGTATACTCATAATTACTCCAAGCTCTTTAAACTAACAAATTAGATTCATTTGAGCAGTTTAAACTACCATCATTGTACTCTTTTACACTTAAATAAAAAACACAAGCAATGTTCAAATACAATTCATACATCATTTTGTGAACAAGAAAGAGATACTCCAAGATGGATGAAACTCAAATGATTTGAGCTGTCTGATACTACAGTTTTAATAATATCAGTAAAGTGCCAATCTTAGAATGCCAAAATGGGCACATAAAGCAACACTCTCAAATGAATTTGTGCACTGTATAATTTTTGACTCACATTGTTTACCAAGATAAAAAGCTATTAGTGATTTCTACCAGTCTCAGTAATAAGAGTGTGCAAGCGTCACATAAGCACTCAATATACAAAATGAAGGTAACACGCTGCAAGGCTAATATTAGCTATGGTGGTGAAGTGGTTAGAATGCAATATTGCAGGCTAATTCTGCTGATTGCCAGCATTTCGATCCTGACCTGCTCAAGGTTGACTCAGCCTTCCATCCTTCTGAGGTCAGTAAAATGAGGACTGAGATTGTTGGGGGCAATAGGCGGACTTTGTGAACTGTTTAGAGGAGGATGTGAAGCACTGTGAAGTGGTATATAAATCTAAGTGCTATTGCTATTAGCAAATCCACAATCTGACTTCTAAATTTCACTAACACAGTCCATTTAAATCACTTGGGTGATATGTGATTATGTAATGCTTTGCAAAACAAAATGCAGTGCAATTCAGTTCTCATATTATATTCACATGTTCTAAATTTTTCTATTGTCTCCCATTTCCTTGAAAAACGCAATTGTCAACACATTTTCATCTGGAAGTTGTGGAAATGATGTTCAGGAAAATGGTCGTGTTCTCATACATGACTAGACTTCCCAATGCTCAGTAGTTTTTCTTGCTAATAAATAAACAGTAGACTGTATAGTTCACTTTAGAGACAAATAAAAAAGTTACATTACCTCTGTATGAAATTTATTATCACACAAATACAATGATGTATTTATTGGTTTGAAAGGTTCAAAATCAATGTTCACTTTCTTCTCTTTTCCTTCTTCTGTCACAATTGTTCCACAGTAAACAACCAGACCATTCGGAGGTACTATAAAAAAAAAGATATGTTAAGTACTGCTGAAGCTTGAATCATTTTATCTATAATGGAATTAACAGGATATTTTACCTTTGTTATATAGTTTTAGCCGTTGTTGTACAGAAGTAATGGCGCCAAGGACCGAAAGACGATTCACTCGAGACTTAATATTTGATGCTGTGCCAAACTCATCAGCTAACATTTTTGCCACTCGGGAAATCTGGTCTTTGGGGGGAATGATCAAGGATATCATGCTGGTGCCATTGCTAAAATAAACAAAGGAATAAGGATAAAGATTTAAACAAGCAACCTAAATATTTAAGGGATAAGATTTCCATACTAAATGTGGATGAGATGGGCAGCCATATAAATGCAAAGGTACAATGCAAAAGTACAATGGTTTGTGCCCATAACATTTGACATAATACTGCAATGGGGGCTTTTCATTTTGGCATACTTAACATAGTTAAAGAAATAATGGTTTCACATCCTTTAAAATTTATTCTTAAGTATTGTGGAAACATCTCTCTCCCTATTCTTTTTTTAATATATTCTATTTAATAAATGTCCAGTTTTCCCATCTACCTGAATCACACACTTAAAGGCAATTAACAAATTACTCATCTTCATATTGGAATTTTTCAATCATAAGGGATGTGTGTGTATGTATGAAAACACACACACACACACGTGTGTTTCGATCATCAGCTAGTCATTTAATCCTCCACCATGAGTATGCAATTTTTTTAAAAAAAAATACTTTAAATTCCCTGAGTGGTATCTCCTTATTTAATCTAATTAATCTAATTCTCTCTACAGAAAACAGTAAAGGTAAAATGAGTGTGGCAAAAATATGCTTTGATGGAAATTCACTAGCAGTTCCCTATCTTCTCAAAATGGTCACAGAAACCTCCTACAACCAGTAAAAGTTTTTGTCATATTGACCTTGCCAATGTCATCTCGCAGCACTCAGCTACCTAGAGGTAGTAATAGTGTCCCTAAGCAATAAATTCTACCTTCTTGAATGTTTTCAAAGCATAATGTAGTATTACAGGAGCAGCATTTCCTATTTGCCACAACCTTTAATAAAAAGCCTTTGGTTTGATGCTCAAATCTATTCAGATGTCTGAGACATGTCAACTTCACAACACAAATAGATCTTAGATACAGGTAACCAACTAAATTGTAGAAAATTAAAAGAGAATTATGTTGATATAAGGAAGTGATTTAAAAGAGCTGTCTGTACATCCATTTCAATAACTGCATGCCAATATGTCGGAGCAAATCGCAAAACTGCAATGCACTACTGCTGCAGACCATAGAAAATTTATATGGGTAGCTAAAACAGGTTTCAATAGAATTAAACCTAACAGGGCTTGTTTAAAATGCCTTCAGATCAAGTTCAACTACCAGTGACAAGAATGATCTAAACATGCAGTTTTCTTAGCCACAGTTCTGAAATTCTGAAATTGTTAATTCCCAATACAGGTCATTGCCTTAAAATTACCTGAGAGTCTCCCACTCCAGTACTACCAGGCTAATTCTACTTAACTTCAATGTCCAGACAAGCATGGCCAGGTTCTACTGGTAAAGGTATTCCAAAATGTTAGCCGCTCTTATACAATTTGATGGAGGAAGTTATTTACTAAATATTATCACTAAGGTGCAACTTGCCTTTCAAGACCATTTCACACCTACTTCACATATTAGTCCATTTCAATGTCACTATCTGTTTTCCCAAAAATAAGACCTGGTCTTATATTTTTGGTGCTCCAAAAAAAAGCCCTAGTAAGCACTAGGGCTTATTTTTGGAGAAACACAATTTCAGGTTGATCAGCCTGGCTGGGGACCCTCCCAGCGCGTCCCCAAAAGGCAGCAAATGCATGGGGGGCAACGTTTTCCAGCAGCAGTTGAAGTCCGCTGGCCCCTTGTTTGGTGCATGCTGGGGCTGCAGAGGTTTGTCTTTGCGCGGTGGCACCAGCAGCAGATGGAGGCAGAGACACGGGGGGAAGTCAGGCGTTGCCGATACTCTGTATGGGCTGCAGGCAAGCCGAGAGATGAGAAGACAAGCCTCCCATGGTGCCTGCTGGCCGCAAGGCAGATTGTGTGCCTCCCCCTGCCAGTGCCTGCTACGCGAAGACAAGCCTTGCGGCTGCCCACTCCAACCCACCATCTCTCAGCTTTCCCGTGGCCCGTCCAGCTCATGTGCCTCCCCCACCTATGCCTGCTGTTTGGACAGGTAATCAACTCACCTGCGCTTTGTAGGCTGCGACTAATCCCATCAGTCCTGCACCCTTGCTGCTTCCGATGCTGGCCATGCCCACCCCTTCGCTAGGGCTTATTTTGGGGGGTGGTCTTGTTTTTGGGAAAACACGGTAGAACACTAATAATAATTAAGCTACTCAGTTTCTTAAATGACATAAAACTGTATTTAGATTAAAAGAACAAAGCTGTGTGAATTATACAAGATCAACATTACTGTGTAACATGCACAGTCAATCAAATTAACTGAATAATCAAATCAGAGTTTCATACAGTTCCTTTGCAAATCATACTCCTGCCATCTGCTGGTTAAATTAGTAAGACCTATAGTCAGGAGAAACTGCAATGATGAAGATCAAGATCTCTATCTTAATCAAGATTCAGATTAACTTTCAGGATTCAGTAGTTTCACCTCACAAGAAACCTGATCTCCAAATCTTTCAATTATTCAGAAGATTTTGACTCAATGGGTTTCAGTAATAAAACTGCACTGAGGAACAGAGTTAAGAGTATTTTATCTGTCCATAGTGAAAATGAAATAGCTAAGGAAATGTGAAATAACAGCTTCTATGGAAAAGTACCTGTACATTTTAAGACAAAAATTTAGGGTGCTGTGGATTATCATGAACACTTTGTGTTGGATTTACACTATGAACAGAATTTTCCAGTCCCTTAATCAACACAGCAATCAGAAATGAGAATTAGGACAAGTAGTCTATCTGGAATATTTTATTAATTATCAACCAGTAGCTAAATCACATCTTTGAATTGCAAAATATAAATTATGTGTACTACTTTTCTAAAGAAGCAATTACAAGCAATTAAATCATTTAATAAAATGGTATGTTTGAACCCATTTAAATCCATACTCTTTTACAGAAGCATATTCATTATTTTAATAAAATATATTTATTTAGTTCCTACAAGAAGATTAGTCAACTAGGTCAATACAGTTGTTCTCGTCACTTCATGCAAGCTACACTATTAAGTATCAATAATTAGTAGGCAAAGAGAAAGCCTCTAGAGTACAAGACTGTTTTCATTTACTAGTTACTAGTCCACTATAGCATCTAATTATAGAAACCTGCTGTTGGGATTTTTGCAGTTCACTTTGAGATTTAAGTTAGGGTTTGTTAACTGGTGAATTTAGCCTCATGTAATCTTTGCAGCCACTCTGTTCTCTGAAATTTAATTTGGGAGTAGTTAGGATGTTTTCCAGTAACAACTATTTTATGAAGAGTCCTTGGTACTCTGAGCTTGCTTGTTTTCTTAACAGATGTTTCATTACCCAAACTAGGTAGCATCATCACTACATCTTCCAAATGTGGCTCTTCATGGGCTGAGTTGATGGGTATCATACCTGATCATGGCGCTGGTCTTGTATTGCCATTTCAGGCAGCTATGGAGTCACGTCTGTTCTTGTAGGATATTATCTCAGGATGGGAGGTCAGTGTATTCAGTCTACTTGGAATAAGCATACAGGCTAAACTCCAGGACTAGCATGATGCCACCTAGGAAGTTATCCTAGAGGAAAGGTAAAACTAGGCAAAAGCAATTTGATCCTAGCCAGGACTGGTTGGGTGATACTAAGAGTTTTTGCAAGCCATTCCAGTGGGCACAATGATGACCACAGGCCTAGGAGCAAGTTTTGACAGCAAGCCACACCTGTACATACAGAGCTATATAACGAGAGATCAGACCTGTTCTGTCTCAGCAGAATCTGATAGTTTTGTGCTTAGTTCCAGCTAAAGCATACTGCGCTAATTGCCCAAATTACTAAGTATTACATCTGCTAAATCCTGCTCCTTCAAGTGTACATGACGTGGATATGCTGGTCTAAGTTGGCAAAATAAACGAACACATTTTTGTACAGCACCAAAATATTCTATTATAATTATACTACGCCACCTGAAATAACATTCCCTTGTGAAGCATTTTGTTAACTTCTAAAGCAAGCACTTGTACCATTGAGTCTTGCATCAGAAATAACAGTAATTTATTTCTAAAGCTTCTTCCTCAAACTGAGGAAATTCATTTGTATTGTTTAATGAAACAGATATGAGGGTGGACTTAATCATACATTTTTATTTACTTAATTTATTAAATTTATATGCTGCCCATCTTACGATCAAGCAACTCTGGGTAAATGAAAACAGCAGGCATTATTTTGTATTTAGATTCTTTGATAGACTACTAGATACCTAGGATATATGGATTAACTAACCCAGAAATACAAATAAGGAACAAAGGCCTAGGGGTGAGTCAGTTAAGTAAGTAGCTTTATTTAACTTATAAATGAGGATGAGACTTAGTATTAACATCTGACAGCCTGTCATATATTCCTTTGCAAAAATACAAGTAGAAAAAAACCTTGCCAAGAATTTAAAACAGCTTTTCTTTTTACTGGCACGAGAAAATGGTGAGATCATCAACAGGTTATTTAGGATAAAGGCTGACATAACAGGACCAGAACAATCCAAATTAGAGAATTAAGGACACCTAAGATACAAAGGGTTTTACTGATAACTGTAAGTTATTCACACCAGCAAAAAACCCAAGTATTATGATAGTTAATAATAAGAAGAAGCCAAGGCTTAGAAAGACAACCATAAATTGACACTAGGAAAGCATTATATGGTAGCATAAATTTAATTTAGAGATTTTGGAGGAATGCAGAATATTTTAGAAGTTCATTTGCACTGTTTAAGAATTAGGTTTTAGAGTTGGGATGGACAAGTATTCCTGATAATTCAAATCAGGTGTTTTGAGGAAACATTAACCTTAATATACATACTTAATATGATTAAACAGGTACTTTATAATGCATTTTTTTGCAAAATAATTAAGTTTTGTGAGAAGTTATAAAGCACATGAAACATCCTCTTAAAAATGAATGTGGATATATTTTGAGGAGCATTTTCAATATCTATAATGTACCTTCTTTCTTCACACATCTGTGTGGGTATGCACACAAAATTCCCAGCATTATCTTTAAAAAAAAGACTAATAGCAGGATAATTGGAGAAAACAAGCAAAAGAAGCACTCATACCCTTGCATCCAAAATCTTTTAATTGTTGCATTAACAGGGAAATGCAACAAGGAAATGCAAATAAGCATCTGATAGTAGAGAAGCTATTCCTGCAACAATAATTTGCTCTTTTGCAGTTCTCTTTGAGGATTCCATAGTTGTAGGAGTTTTCTTTTTAAAAGGTACTATGTTTCCACATTTTATAAATGTAGGAGAGGTTAACTACTAATAGGGGGGCAAAATTAATTTTTAAAAATTGCTAGTATAATAAATTCAAGACTTAATCATTTAATTTTCCATCTAGCTTTTTTCAATTTTAACTCCAAAATGATTTAGGATTCAAGGCAGTTCAAAGCCATTCCATACTATTATTATATTATTCCATAACAAAATAACTTGTTATCTAAACTTGTTTTCCTGGTTTTGCAGCCTCAAGGTAGGATTGAAAGTTTCCACACTGACTGGAAAAAAGTGCTGTTCATAAAGCATAGTGAAAACATACTGGTAATTTCACAAATGTAATTTCCGTTTAATTATTCCATATAATTTGTATCATTCTCTTTCATACACGCTTCCTATGCATTTATAAATAACACTGAGGAAGAAGAGGAAAATACTAAATATAAATATTATAAAGCAGTTGGAAAGTTTTCCAATTTAAAATTTTCCACAAAATTCTTATTACTGTAGGCTCATGTGTGCGCACACATAGAAGCCCCCATCCTAAAGATTTCTGACAAGTGCTACTTGCTTATAGACCAGTGTTACTCTTCCCACCTTATTTCTCATTTCTTTCTAACATTTCTTCCTATCCCTAGGTTTGGAGATCCTCAACTATGTCTCGAATCTGATATTCAGGATAAAGATACAAAAAATACTGTTGACAGGGGAGTTCTTCCTTATATAAGCTAAAGCATTACTGAAAACTGCTTTGAGCTATTTGGAGTCAATGATTTTATAAAGCAGATTAGCAGGAATCTCTACTCAGTTATAATACTCTCTCATTTAATAAAAAAAAACCCTCCACTTAGAAATGCAGCCTGTTATGAGATCATTGTGCAACAATCTATATTCCAAAATAATTTGCTAGGTCTAGAAAATGTAAAGGAAACAAAAGAAAAGCATTCCTCCTAAGACAGAATATTCAACTTTGTGCATTTTTAGCTAAGATGTTGCACATTTATCATGCTGTTGCTGAAACACTCATAAATCTAAAAACAGTGCACCTAAAACCAAATTTTATATGAAAAATTCACAATTAAAAAGCACAACTTTTTTTTAGAAAAGTTGCAAAACTCAAACTTTATTAGTATCTGCCTTGAGCTTTCCCAAGCCTACAGCTTAAAGGAGTCGCACAAACATAGAACAGAGACTGAAGACTTAAAATTCAGTTGCTATCTTTAAAGCTTGCCCAAGATCTAAGCCCCATTTTCTGTACACTTTGTGAACACTTCATGAAGACAGGGTTTGCAGTAGAGCAGTAGCAAACCCCAAACACAAAATATTCACCAGCTGGAATACATTATTTCCCCTCCTTTTCAGAGAAAGCTAAATTTGTTACTGAAATGTCAACTGTTTAATATTTGTATTAATGAAGTATTTTTTAAAAAAAAGAATTTATCAATATGCTTTTCAAGAAAAATGTCACTATCAAGATCTTTAGGAAAAGTTAAAAAATGTTAAGATGGAATTTAGACAAGGAAGATCAATAAAACACTTTATAAGATGTTGTTTCCTCAGATATGCCACAAATTCAAGTCCTTCAGTACATTTAGCCCACAAAAAGTCATAACTCCTATTAATATTCTGAATGTACTATTTTTGAAAATTAGATTACTTGTCTATTGGCCAACCTTATTTAAATATAAAATTATTTAGCTCCAGAAATGTCAATAGGTCCCTCAACAACCTGAAATACTGTATAATTATTAGTAATGATAAACAGGCTTTTGAATTGTATTGTGCTTGCTGTCTATTTTACTGATTAAAAAGTATATCCCAAAACTACCAATACTTAAGTTCTCATGTTGGCAGATTAAATAGAAAGATGGGATTCAAATGATTCAAAATATTTGCACAAAATTCAATTCTGGAAGGTGCAATATAAAACAATATGCAAAGCATTCTTTTACTGCTCCTGAACAGAATTAGAATGCCAACTTTATATATTAAAAATCCAAATGTTGTTGTTCACTTCTTCCATATGTTGGATAGTAAACATACATGGCTGTAGAAAGTTAATTGGAGATAGTTTTCCTACCTGGAAATTTCTTATTTACATGCTCATGAGGGACAAAAGGATTAAAAATTAATTGCTTTTTCCATTCCCAGCATTACTGGTAAATTGCTAACACATCAAATTATAACTAAATGTCAATTAGTCATAAACCCTATTAGATTTGATTTGGGAAGGCCCAGAGGGAAGTAAGGGAAATTTGCTTATAATAATCAATACAGTATTCTGACTGAACAGCTTTTTTCAATTGGTTGTTGAACAAGCCATAAAGGCCTAGTTCTTATGCCAACATGAAGTCAGTCAGTAGGTTAACGCATCCAAAAGAAAACAGTGCATATTATAGCTTATTAGTTAGAAACTGAACCCCTGCAAGAAGACTCTTTGTGAGTATTTACAGTACTTAATTAAGAAGGATAAAGATAAACCAAAAAACATCAACAATGTTGATAATTTCTAGTAAACATACAGAGATAATTTTGGTCACTTTCAGTTAAGTCAGTCCTTAAATTGAACAACTTAGCCAGGCAAGTCACATATCAAAAAATAGAGTAATAAAACAAAGGAGGCAAGAATTCTTCATGCATCTTTCCCCAAAGCCTATCATATACAAATCTATAAGGGACATAAACAAATATTAGTGACAAGCAAAACTCACCAATTGAGGAACAGAACATTCCAGAATGTTCCATACAACCTCCAGACTATGCTGTTCTGGAAGTAAATCCTATATATATGTAGGAAGTGGGTTGAAGTGTCCTGAAAAGATTATTCTGGATAAAAAAAAGAACTGTTTTGGGGCTGGAGTACTCCAAAGAGCTTCTGCTTTGGAGGGTGTATTTTTGGAGCAATTCCCCCCACCCCAGTCCAAAAAGAAGAGCACAATCTGGAATGTTCTAGTCTCAAATCAGATTAATCAGAACTTCAGTTTCATTCCATTACTTAAAACACAGCTAAGCTTTCATAAATATCTTGGAAAAGATAGTAATTCAGCAACATTAGCATGTCCCTTTGGCACTTGAATTAATATATACATTGTTTTTTTTTTGATGAGGTCCATAAATCTTTTCTAGTAGGTCATTATTTCAAATTATTCACTGAATTAATACTTTTCCAAAGTCCCTTTCATACAGCTAGCATTCAAATGAGGAAAGTCACTGTCCTTTATAACATGCCTTCTACACAACTGCAAGGAATGCCTGTGTATTAGTTCAACAATCAAATGTAAAAACAGTCACACACACAATTCTTTGTGCATGCAGGGCAGAAAAGCAACAAAAGCTATCTTTCTCAGCTAGCACAAAGCCAGAAACATTCCCTTACTTGCTTCAACAGATGGAAAATTACAGAAAAAATATTAGGAATAGAGAAGCTAATGAAGGTCACTAAGACAAGTGGTCAGCTGATCATGCCAACTCTAAAACATCATGTACCTGTTGTGCCTACAACAGTTTAAGATAAACAACCTCTGTACATTGAAAACAAGAAAGGAACAGGATTAACTTTTATAACTAAAATGGTACTTTATCTATATGAACACATGTAATTATTTTTAAGCCACCTTCTTTTAATCGATGACTGATTGTCCAGCAAGTTCTACTATGCAACTGAAAGTAAAATATCCCAGAGACTAAGGACAAACAAGACATAAAAAACTAGATTGGGCTGCTCCATAAATTTTGAGTATAACAACAAAATTTGTGGGCACAGTAAAATGGAAGTTCAAGATGAATTACAAGGTGAGACGAGAAGGAAAAAACTATCAATACTAAATAATATTTTACGTGGAGTAGACATGATTCTATACACTGGCTTTCATTTTCTGGATTCAGAATGAATGCCCCAAATGTCTTTCACATTTAAAATAGAACTGCTGTCTTAGACCTACTAGTTAGTCCTCCATCATAGGAAGAAGAAGAAGAAGAAGAAAAAAACCACAGTGAAGCTATCTGAGCAGATGTGTGTGTGAAAAAGTGAAATGGAGGGCAGTACTTACAGACTTAGCTAGCTTTAACTAGTTTTATTGTGACTTTAAAGTGTCCAAACTGCACCCACAGGTTATGTGTCACAAGCTCAGACAGCAAATGGGCCACGTCCCGAAATGGAGAGGTGGCTCCGTCTGAAGAAAACTCCCCTCACAAACCCGAGGACGAGTATCAAAAGGCAGGAACCACCGCCTCTCTTTTCTCTCTCTCTCTCGCCCCGACACGCTTCTTCTTCTTCTTCACGGCTGCCCCTCACGGGCTCTTCATACACCCCTCGCCAAGCACCTTCCCCAGAAACTTAAGGCCTAACTCACCCCAAAGTAAGCCTCATGTTTCAACTTAGCGTATCTCCTCCGGGCCGGAACCCTGGAGACCCGGGAAACGTCTCCCGATATTTCACACTTTTTTTTTTCCTGCGAGGGATTTTTTTTTGGGGGGGGGAGGGAG